>JANJGK010008211.1:2500-27607 GCA_039081455.1 Macrobrachium rosenbergii
CTATCAAGATAGTGTTGTCAAGTTTTTATTGTAGTAAGGAGTGATTATATGGTACCGTAAGAATGTGGAGAAAAAATATAAAAAAATTGTAGAGCGACATTTTTATCCATTTGGAAGTTAAATGAACTCTTGCATTGTCCATAGGCGACCGCTACACAAAATTCTATGGTTGTTTTGTCTATGTTTCTCCTCCACAAAATTTTGTTTTTTATTTTTTTGCCCAAAGGCTTCCTCTCCACAAAATTCTAATGTTCCTTTGTCCATAGGTACCCCTCAACAAAATTCTATATGGTCTTTTTGTTCATAGGCTTCCCATCCACAAAATTCTATGTTGTTTTGTACATAGGCTACCCTTCCACAGAATGTTTTGGAAGCCATTGGTGTTTCTGGGGAAAGAAAAAGACAAGGATCTGATGATTGTTATTATTCTTTTTCTTTTTAGTGCAGGACCAGAATTAAATTTTGCAGATTAGTCTGCAGTTATTTACAAAAAGCAAGGTAAAGGAAAGATGGGTTGAATCTGGGTGACAATCTGTGATAAGGGATCATGGTCGTGGCTTATTTCTTCTTGGTGAATCTGTCTGTAGTTAGTCATTTCATTGTTTTTGAAGCTTTTGAAATAGCAACAGGGCAGCTGATGAACCAACAGCACAGAAATACTTTTCAATTGCAAAGGGAGCTAGCTGATTTGAGAGTTTTTTTTTTAGCCTGATATAGCTGGAACAGGAGGAGAGTGTATTACTGTTCTTATTAAGCAGTAGGATACTGTTTGGCACTGAATCTTACAGCTAAGGGTTCCTGAAATGTGTATCACCATCACTGAATTTTTTGAAGACATTTTTGGCTAATCTGGTAACTACCTCTAGATGGATGAGAATCACAGCTGCAATGGAAAATCATTAGTTTCTTTGAATGTTGTGCTGGTGCTAGTGTATCTGTACATTTGCAAAGAAGTCCCGTTTTCTGTTGTATTTCTTGGGTTGTTTTTACAGAAAAATCTCCCCAGACGTGCAGTTTTTCTCCACTCAGGACTTTTTTAGCATAGCCTTTTTTGCAAGCAATTTTTATTGAATGCTGATGCATTTCTGGGGATATTGTTTTGAGACAACACGTCTCTAGTTTTCTGTACTTTTTCATGCCCCCCCAGGCCAAGATCTAGCCCCAGGCCTGAGCACCAAAGGGAAAGACGAAAATTTACATAACTTCTTGTTGTGTTCTGATGATTACTGTTGCAGCTGTTCACTCACTGCGATCTTCATCACAACGGTAATTTTATAATGTAACTACAATCAGATACGAAGGACGCTGTGACTTAACCACAATTGATATTAAAAATAGGAAAGATAACAAGAAGTAAGAACGATCAAAGAAATGTGGTTGATCCAGACAGATTGGGGAGATCTTCCCCAAAGCTTTACAAGATTGGCTTCTTTGGCCCCGGTGAGAGTCATGATTGCGTGCAGCGAAATTCTCTTCTTGCATTCATCTTCTTCGTCTTTTCTTCAGGACTTTAGCCTCGAGGATGAGTCCATGTGCAAGAAATTATGGAAGTGGTTCTCTGGGACAAAGGATGCTATAAGTGTTCCACCGTTCAGTGGAAATTGCCTGCGACAAGGCTCTACCCAAAATACAATATATATATATATATATATATATATATATATATATATATATATATATATATATATATATATATATATATATATAATTTTCATCACCTCACTGTGACGTTTTTTATTCACAGACATTAGGCTACAAATGTCGTTTAGTATCCAATTCACTTTACCTCTGAAGTAACACCAAAGGGGAATTATAACTGATAAGTCACCTGGGAGATTCGATCCACCGACAGCGACAACTTCTGACTTCAGTGACGAGTACTCTACCACTCGGCTGTCAAGAAAGATACATGTTCGATGTTAAATGATATTAGCTTAATGTATATTTATATACACATATATATGTATATACATACACGTGTGTATGTATGTATATAAATATATATATATATATATATATATATATATATATATATATATTTATATATATATATATATATATATATATATATATCTTCTTCTTTTAACGGGCTTTTATATATATATATATATATATATATATATATATATATATGTGTGTGTGTGTGTGTGTGTGTGTGTGTGTAAGCGAATAGCACAGGAAAATGGCAGGCAAAAGTTCAGTACCAAGCACTTTCACGTGTTTTTTCACGCATCTTATATATTTATATATATATATATATATATATATATATATATATATATTAAATATCCTCAAATATTAAGCTGCAAATAACCCCCCCCCCCCACCGTTTTCTGTGTGTGTATATGTGTTTACAAGTTGAAAGGATTTTTATTTGAGTCTGAATGGACAAAAAATACTTTGTAGGCGATTTAGGCCCAACGGAATCACCATTACAGATCAGCCTCAATGGTTCATGTATGAAACGTATTGACTTAATTCGCGTCTTTCGAAATACCGCTCCTATATCAATAGAACCTCATTTTCATTTCCCATTCAAGGTAGGCAGTGTTCCCCTCTCTCTCTCTCTCTCTCTCTCTCTCTCTCTCTCTCTCTCTCTCTCTCTCTCTCTCTCTCTCTCTCGTTCCCCTTGCGAGATCCTTATGGAGATTATCAACTATTGGGTGAATAGTGTCTGATTGGGCCTCTTTAATTGCTTACAGTGTTTGAAGTCCTTTTTTTAGTCCGTGTGGGGCAGTGATGTTCCGTGGTCGATTTTTATTTTTATTTATTTTTTATTATTTTTTTTTTTAATTTAAGAGGCATGTTTTCCCATCGATTATTGAATTTGTATATCTGTGAAAAACAGTCCGAAGAAGGGCTTGTTGGGAGTTTAGTAATATTAGATGGAAGATTTCGTTTAGAATTGCTTTTGTGCTAATGTACCTGTTTGATGAATGATTCACTAATATATATATATATATATTATATATATATATATATATATATATATATATATATATATATATATACATGCAAATATTCATATATCCAGAATAGATATACATACATACTTACATACATACATACATATATAGATGTTCATGTGTACGCGTGCAGTGTGAAATTTTCACATCGATTACTTAAGATTTGTCTTCTCACACACACACACACACAGAGAGAGAGAGAGAGAGAGAGAGAGAGAACGCTGCACTTTCAAGAGTACATATTAAAATCGATCTTTGATTTTCCAGACCCTCCACAACCCAATTGAAATTGACGCGATAGAGTCGTATCCTTCTTAAAGTGAGCTTAGGCCTATTCTAAGCTGATAGCAACAATCAAGACCCTCGTAATGATAAAAGCACACGGATGCACCCGACTTACTCCTCTCTCGACGTATGTAAGAGGTTGATCTAAACGTTAAACAACACAATACACTTGTCTACACAAATCTCACAAGTTTAGAGACTTTAATTAAGTTCAGCTGTGATTACGGAGTCGCCTCGACCACCTGCGTCGGCTTCGAGCCTCTCTCTCCCGCTCCTTCTTATTTTTTTTTTTTCCTCACTCTTCCCGTCATCTGCAGGATTATCATAGTTACCCCCACCTCTGCCACATGCGTTTTCATTCGCCCACTCCGTTTTCTTTCGCCCGCTCTTGAATGTCTGTTTGAATACTTATTCTGTCTTTGTGCCGTGGGATTAACCAAGCTTTCCCCGGGCAAAAAAACAGTCTAAGACCCTCCCTTCCTTGGTGTGTACACACACACACACAGATGGGCAGTCCATCCATCTCTCACTAGCATTTTAATCTTTTTTTCGGGTTTCCCCCGTCAGTTCTGGTAGGCCCATTTTTTTTTTTCAACAGTAGTAATTACTTTCTCCCCCGCAGGGATTAAAGTTTCCTGGGGATTTAGCTTTCAAAGAGAGACTTGAGAAATGGGGGGAGCAAATCAAAAAGAAAAATGGGAGAATGGAAACGACAAGACGAAGGAGCACTTGGCCGATAATTGATTCATAATTAGGCCCATCCAAAAATAATTACATTACAATTCTCAGTTGAGTGGGTGCGTGCGTTTTAGCGGTTGTACTTCATTTCTTTGCCTCGGATCTTGAGCGAAATTGAATTCGTTTACGTATTTTGTGGCAAAATGTCAGTGATTTATTTTAGTATTCACGAGGCGATAGAGAGTTGATAATTGGCAGGAATATGATAAAATATGAGAGTAGTGATGTTGTTAAGGTAGTTATGAGTTGTTTAAGAAGGAAAAGAAGAAACAAACTTGATGACTAAAATACCCAGATTAAAATTATCTGACTGAATGGTTTATCCGCATTCAGTGGTCTCAGATTTCATTATAGATTGCATACATAGAATAAAAACCTTTTCACAGATGTCGCTGACCATCGCCGAAGTGACGCCAATTTAGAGCAATTAGTCAGTTTATCTTTCTTCCCTCTTATACTTTTCCTTTGTGTCTTGTAACCATCATTTCAGCACATCCCCAGTTCCTCATTGGTCGGGTGGGTACCGTTCTGAGCTAGCACTCTGCTGGCCCAGCGTTCGATTCTCCGACCGGCCAGTGAAGAATTCGAGGAATTTATTTTTAGTGATAGAAATTCATTTCTCGCTACAACGTGGTTCGGATTCCACAATAAGCTGTAGGTCCCGTTGCTAGATAACCAATTGGTTCTTAGCCACGTAAAATAAATCTGATCTTTCGGGCCAGCCCTAGGAGAGCTGTTAATTCAGTGGTCAGGTTAAACTAAGGTATGCTTATTTCTTTCAGCGAATTTATCCACACACTGTACTAGCTGTGACACTCGAAATTCACCATCCCTTAAATATATCACACAAAATTCGTTGCCACGCCAGAGGAATTTATCATTTTTTTAATAACCTGTACTTTTACATCATTGTAAAAAAACACCAGTAATGATGCCTTTGACATACCCATATCCCCTGGATGAATATTTACATATCAGTCGGAAAACTCAACGGCTGACTACTTAAAGCCAATTTCATCCGGCCTGGATGCCCCATGAAGCCTTTGCTAAAAATTTGCATGTCAGAGGCTTAATGTAAAGGAACCCCGTCACATGTCATGTGAAAGTAATTTTATTCGTGCATTTAGATTATAATTTGCATTATATGTGACCTGATCATAGCATAATTAGTAGTACATGCTCTTCATATCTGATCAGTAGTTGCGCTTTGATGTATGTATGTTATGCGTGTGTCTACCTGTGGTGATGTCTGATGCATATATATATATATATATATATATATATATATATATATATATAAATATATATATATATATATATATATATATATAAATATATACTGTATATGTATATATATATACATATATTTATTTATATGGTAGGTACATCCACTCACTACGCACATACGGTAATGTATGAAAGTATCTACCTCTAACATATATACTGTATAAATATATATATGTGTGTGTGTGTATGTATGTATGTATATGTATATCGTATGAATCAGGTGCATTGAAGACCGAATTTTAAAGCGTTATATTTTGAGTTGTATCTCCATCCCTTTCTCAGCAATGTTGATTTAGTACCACACATGAGAACTGTTTATGCAAGGATATCAAAATTATTGGCAATAGAGGGTTAAAGGGTTAGTTAGGTTCTTGCTAAACCTAGAGGATAAGTAACGGTCATATTTAAAGTGTGATTTCAAAGTTCCAAAAAGGCATATTCGATCACGTCCGGTGTTCACGAGCCGTGTGACAGAACCACAAGTAGAAGAGCTCAAGAACGAGGACTAAGGAACTCAGGAGGTGCCGATGTAAAGGCAATACCTCCGACCTGAACCTGAGGTGAAATGGTTCCCACATTTTCATTAGCAAAATGTTTCGCCGCTAAGAGCCGGCAGCTCTTGTATCGCGTGCTGATGGAACTGAGGGCGAAGAAATATATATATATGGTTGGGAAATTCTTTCATTTATCATCATTAAGGTCATAATTTCTCTAAATTCTCTGTACCTTTCCGGTGAAACACGAAGTTTGGCGTGGCCACACGCTTGGAAGTGGTTTGATAAGTTTATTTTGTTTGCAGGTGTATACGTAAGAACAAGCTATATATATATATATATATATATATATATATATATATATATATATATATATATATATATATATATATATATATATACAGGTACAGTTATGTATATGTACAAACATGTTAATATATAAATTTATATAATATATATATATATATATATATATATATATATATATATATATATATATATATATATATATATATGTGTGTGTGTGTGTACGTTAATATATAGATTTATATAATATATATATATATATATATACTGTATATATATATATATATATATATATATATATATATATAGTGGGAACTCTGGTGGGAACATTTGGCCCACTTGCCTACTATTATTTTTGGAATGAAATTATTGGACTCTCTTAATGGTCTCAGTCCGCTCAAACAAATCTGATATACATTTTTGGGACACGTGATGTCTGTGTGATCCTCTTTAGGGTAGGTTAAGAAGTAGACATGAAATAGGCTTTTAATTGGACCCAGTTATAAAAAAAACATTGTATAGGTTCATTGCTGTTGTACAAGGAGCATACTTTTGGATCCGTTTATAAATTGAAAAAAAAATCACGTATGTAACACTAACAAGATTTCTTTGGGGGTTTAATACTTGATAACAGTGAAGATCTGTTTGTAAACAGACACCAAAGATCCATTGTGTGACATTAACCAGATTCTTTGGGGATACTTGATAACAGACCTAATCTGTCTCCTGCTTGCCTGACTTCAGAGCCTTGTGTGTTTGAAGGCTTTGGAATAGTTAAAGATATACTGCCCTGGCTGCTTACTGACACTGACACAACTAATTATACTATGTAGGAGGATAATATTAGCACTCTTGTCTTATGCCTACAGCGTTCATGCAGTTTTCATGTCTACTCCTCTTCATAAAACTGGAGACTTCATGTTTTTGATAATAAATGGATGCTGGGTACAGGAGCAATCAGGCTATCCTTAATATAAAGTGTGTCAGTCGATACTTCTGAGATTCTTATAGACCTCCATTTTCCTGGGTTGAAGTTGTCTTATATTCCCGAAAATCTCAAATGTTATGGAAAATAGTTATCTCGATTTGAGGTTATTTCCAATTATTTACTGCAGCTAGTTACTTTCCAGCGTCGATAACCGTTGATATGGTAACCCTGGTCTGTAGAAAGCAATCACATCAGACAGATCTATCATTGTATAAAAAGATCCCAGTAGTGGTCTGACATAACTTCTGTTTGAATTCCTTATGGGGAATCAAACTCAAATGGCCGTCTGCTGTGATGTTCCCCTCTTTTCCTAATTTGAGATTGATTTTTATGCTCTTATACTTCTCGATGTCATTGTCGTTTCTTTTGTTCCTTCCTACCTCATCTGTTTTTCCCTACGTCATCAGTCTCTTTCTTTATCCCTTTCGCCATCATCATCCTCATCAAGCACTTCATCTCAGTCTGAATCAGCCTTTGTCTTGAATGGGTAGTTTCTTTTGTGAATCTCCAGTTGCCGTCAGTGGCTGATTGTAAAGGCATTAAGTCGATGATGGCCTTTTTGGCGAAAATAGGCTCTCGACCAGAACAACGCTTTTGGCATTTGGTATCGTGAGAGGAATCGATGCGGTTTAAGTATTCTCCCGATAGAGGGTCCTTTTATGGGGACGCAGATTCTAAGGCGAGGGTAGGTCGGTTTCATTCTCTCTCTCTCTCTCTCTCTCTCTCTCTCTCTCTCTCTCTCTCTCTCTCTCTCTCTCTCTCTCTCTCTTCTACGGTTCAGAAAGAAGTGTAGTGACCAATGATCCGTTCTCGAACCGGACGAGAAAGGACGGTTAGGTCTGTTCCTTGACATCCAGTATATCTCAGTCGACCTAAGCAGTGAGTTAGAGTCCTGGTTGTTAGTAGATCGTTGTGGATCGCAGCTACCTCGACGACTTATTGCCGTAGGGGGATAGTGCCGTCATTGCACCTCACGTGGTGCACCGTAGGCATTACTTAGGGTGTTTGTAGCGTCCCTCCGGCCCCTAACTGCAACCTCTCTCATTTCTTTTACTGTACCTCCGTCCGTATTCTCTTCCATCTGATTTACCACCCTCTCTGAAAATTGTTTCTTAGTGCAACTGCGAGGTTTTCCTCCTGTTACACCTTTCAAACCTTCTTTACTCTCAATTTCCCTTTCAGCGTTGATTGACACGATGGGTCCCAGCGCTTGGCCTTTGGCCTAAATTCTGTATTCTGTTCAACGATTAGTGGCATAGAAATCAAGTTTTCTGTTTACAAATGATCTGGAAAAGTTTTGAGGACACAGTCTTCAATCCAGCGACATCAGAGCGACTGTCGTTGGTTAGGAAGAATGACAGTACAAACAATTCGATCCTTCCGAGCCGGGTAATTTGGAAGCACACCAGGCTGCTCGTTGGAGCCATTCCTGAAATTACCGACCATCTTAACAAGTCTTTGGAATGACATGATTCCTATTTTGAAATCCTGTGACGTAGTGTTGGACATACTGCAAAGAGTTCCTCCCCCTAGCCTCCTGCTCGTTGGAAGGCTTGGCCAAATTTCGCAACTATAATCCTCAGTATCAGAACTGTATAGATTTCCGATAAGGTCAGAATCCTTTTTTCGATGGAGAATTTATTAAAAATAGAAATTTTAATCGGATGAAACGGATTGTGCCCCTCTTATGTTATTCGAAGTAAAAAAAATTCTTTACAGTTAACGGTTCCTAACTCGAATTGTTTTTTTTTATCACCTAAAGTAAATGAAAAAACCCGTTAATTTGCTTGCATTTCGTTTCAGAGATTACATTGTACGGTTGTACGTAAAATGTAATTACAACCATACAATGTAATTACAACCATTCAATGTAATTACATTAATTGTATGGTTGATAATGAAAACTATTGAGGAAAATGAGTCTGAAGTTCGGAACAGGTTCCTGCAGGACAAGAGAGTTCATCCTACTAAATTATATTTTCGGGAAAAATATCTTATTTTCTTATCGTTAAAAATAATATGAACTGCGTAAAAATTATACACGTTAAAGATGAATTACATTTATGTAGATACATCACAATTTCAATTTAGTGGAAGTAGCAGGTCTAAAGCAGTGATTAACTCCCTGTAGTTCAAGAGAGTTGATCCTACTAAATTATTTTTTGTTAGGAAAGATTGGATTTTCATACATTTAATAAAATTGAAATAAGTTAAAATTGTTTTCGCTAAAGCTGAATTACATTCGGGCAGATGCATCATAATTCCCATTAACCCGAAGTAGCAAACGGTTTCGTAGTTTCCGCGTTTGTAGAAAGTAAAGAGAAAATGGTTTTAGTTAGTTCAAGGGAAGCTCCGGGCATTCAAAGCATTTGGAAAATTTCGTCGGATCTAACAATCCCCCCCGGAAGAGTTTTTTAAAGTGTTTGCAAAAACAAAGGGAATGCCTTTGAAGCCGCCCTAATTTTATTTCAGGGTTTTTTACTCCGATTTCATTGATGCTGAAATTGCAAAAAGAAAAAAAAAACACCAAGAGCGGGCTAATTTTTATTATTTTATATGAGTTTCATCTCTCATTAAATTCAGTTGCATCCTCTGCTCTCATGGCGATCACATTTGGCAGGCTATCTGAAGTTTGGCGTGCTTTTATTATTGTTTCTCTCTCTCTCTCTCTCTCTCTCTCTCTCTCTCTCTCTCTCTCTCTCTCTCTGTTCCTCTTCTTCTTCCTAGTTCGTTTTATCTTTTATTATTTCTCAACTCTTGAGAATCCGCTATCCATTGTTCCTTTACTTTGCGAACTTATTTTTTAAATCCCTTTTCTATCTCGCCTCACACACACACACACACACACACACACACAGTCCGCTGACTACAAGGTACCTAATTCACTGCTTACCTTAACACAGACAAACCGAGTTTGGCTGGAAAGCGCCTTCTCTGTTTCGCCTAAGTAGTGGATCGAACCCGGGTTCCCTCGCTGGTGAAGTTATCATAACCGCTGTGTCATAATAATAATAATAATAATAATAATAATAATAATAATAATAATAATAATAATAATTATAAATAATAATAATACTAATAATAATAAATAATTTAATTTCTACTTCACATCGAGGTCAGACGGAAGCCTCTCGGATTTGAGACAAGGGCGTAACCAACCAAACCCCAGAATTTTAATTACCTTGGAGGCTAAATGTAACTCTAGCGAGTTTTACCTAACATCTCCACCAACCATTAGCCAAGGAATGACATTTGATTCGAATTACTACTCCTAAAGGATGCAATAAAAAGGACATGAGCTGCCCGAGATGTAACATATGATTCGAATTACTCCTGTTGGAGGATGCAGGAAAAAGACACACGGCAGTTATAGAAGTTATAGAAAAATATAGAAACATTTCTAACTGACAACAGGATCGAACTCACGACTCCTCGAGTGAGCAAGGAGGTAATACTTAGATGACTTTACCCATTTATATCCTTTCTTTAGTTAATGGAAAGTGAGCCATTGTTAGTTGATAAGAAGTAAGGCTGGATGTGCCCTGTTGCAGGAATTTGAAGTTTGTTGATAACTGGCTTGACTTGCTGTAAATGGCAGTAAACTTGTATTGTGTGAGATCGTTGCAATAATGATTTAACTCGTAGAATGCCTGAATGCAGTTGTTCGTATCGTAACATTAGTTGGTCTTTATTTACAGTTCCATATTATGCACTTGAAAGAAATCTTATAATGTTCCACTCATAAGGGTCTTTTAAAATCAGTTCCGCAGTTAATTCATTGATCCTCTAATAAATACTGAACTGTTGTCACGTTATCGCCTTCGTTATTGTTTGTTTGTGATGGAGAATGTGGGAAAAATACCAATCTTGTTGATGAAAAGAAATCACGTACTTTATCATAATAAAGTTGATGACTGAAAGATTAAACGTTTTAGAATTTTGAAACGGAAAGTGATGAAATTATAAATCATTATTCCAGCTATTAAGTCTTTGCTCTGTGCACACTGTGAGAAGTAATTAAACTGCCTTACGTCAAGCCAATGGTACTTCTGTAGAAAGCTGAAGCTATTATACAGCAGCTAGTTACATAATTACAATCCTCGAGGGGTGTTTATAATCTTGATTATATCAGATATTATTCACTGTTATGAATGTAATAAATGATGGTCATATTCACTGACTCGTACCATGGAGGACATTACATCATCAGCGTCGCTACCTGATGGATATATAGTCTATATTATTTAGTATATAATCGTAATCCCAAAAATCACTTCGTCTTGGCGTTTCTTTTTAGAATTGCCGATGCGTGTTTGAGGAAGAATCAGGATCTCAATATTATTTCTGTATCTGTAATATTTTTTTTCCAACGTCCGTTTAAAGAAAGGCAGGGTGCTATTAATGTGCTAGGTGTCTTTGATCATTCTTATCTTTTCAAATTCATGTTTGATTTAGCCATATATCATTATGTTTCCCTCTGTTCCCCCCAAAATTGCAATTATCTCCTTATCATGAGATATCATCGATGCTTTCTTCATTTGAACTATGCACTTCCCGAATCTCCGGGAATATCCAGTAACTTTGTCAGTAAATGGGGATAGGACATTGGAAATTCACGAATTACGATGCTTACTGCCATGCTGTTATATTTTTTATGTAAAAGACGGATTTTTAAGGTGCTTCAAAATAGTTCTTGGTATCCGCCTTACATTTTTGTAATAATTTGCTATGGCCATGCAGAAAGTTCCCAAAATAGTAAAAATATCCTGGCTTTTTTTAATATTTTAATTTGTTTACTTCAGCCAATAACTATGATAATCCTTTATTCATCAGCGCGAAGGTTAGTTAATATCCTAATTACCTAACAGTGTAAATGAATTACTTATTGTTTTACTTATACTCCAGAAGTCCAGTCGCCACCTTTCTGCCAAACTTATCAGTTTTAAACAATCATCTTGATTCCCTTATCTGTAATGATAGTTCAGTTTGAACACTCGTCTTGATTCCCTTATCTATCATGATAGGTAAGTTTAAACTATCATCTTGATTCCCTTTAAACAATCATCTTGACTCCCTATAACTGTAGTAACAGTTCAGTTTAAACAATCATCCTGATTCCTTTACCTTTGATAATAGTTCAGTTTAAACTATCATCTTGATTCCCTTATCTGTAATGATAGTTAAGTTTAAACAACCATCTTGATTCCCTTATCTATTATTATAGTTCAATTCGTACAATCATCTTGAATTCCCTTATCGGTAATAATAGTTAAGTTTAAACTATCACCTTGATTCCCTTATCTTTGATAATAGTTCATTTTAAATATCATCTTGATTCCCTTATCTGTAATGATAGTTCAATTTAAACAGTCATCTAGATTCCCTTGTCTGTAATAATAAGTTTAAACTAGCATCTTGATTCCCTTATCTTTGATAATAGTTCACTTCAAATATCGTCTTGATTCCCTTATCTGTAAGGATAGTTCAGCTTAAACAATCATCTTGATTCCCTTGTCTGTAATAATAATTAAGTTTAAACTGTCATCTTGATTCCCTTATCTGTAATAATAGTTAAGTTTAAACAGTCATCTTGATTCCCTTATCTGTAATAACAGTTAAGTTTAAACTATCATCGTGATTCCCTTGTCTGTAACAGTAGTTCAGTTTAAACTATCATCTTGATTCCCTTATCTGTAATGATAGTTAAGTTTAAACTATCACCTTGATTCCCTTATCTGCAATAGTAGTTAAGTTTAAACTATGATCTTGATTCCCTTACCTACAATAGTAGTTTAGTTAAAACTATCATCTTGATTCCTTTTAAACAGTCATCTTGATTCCCTTATCTGTAACAGTAGTCAAGTCTAAACTATCATCTTGATTCCCTTTAAACAATCATCTTGATTCCCTTATCTGTAATAACAGTCAAGTTTAAACTGTCATCATGATTCCCTTTATCCGTTGTAAAACACCAGTGTGAGCTAAACAGGAAAATAAAACCACTTAAATTATTGAACTGTATTTCATCCGTATAGGTACAGGTAATAGTGAAAATAGCACTTTGTTTAATGTCTTTGTTTGCAGACACAGCATGAAGGACATTGCTTGCAGCTTGAAGTGGTGAAAAGGTTACGTTTTTATCATAGCGTTTTTTTTTTCTTTTTTTTTTTTAGTTAATCTTGGGTTCAGTTACCTTTGTTGTGAAAGTTACAAATGAAAAATATCGAGTTTGTGTAGTTTTTAAAACATTCATTTTTTATCTTTGGTAATCAGCACTTACTCTTGAGAAGTTTTCATTGTTTTAGTTAAAATATATACACCATATATATATCTATATATATATATATATATATATATATATATATATATATATATATATATATATATATAATATATATATATATATATATATATATATATATATATTGTATATATATATATATATATATATATATATATATATATATACTTATATATATATATATATATATATATATATATATATATATATATATATATATATATATATATACACACACATACTCATGTGTGTATGTCTTCGTGCGCGCGTGGGCACGCGTGCCTGTATTTGTCAAATATATTACTTGCATTTATACACGTTTAGATACGTCTCTTCCCAGAGCTTCCATATATATACGCAAAATATTCGTCATTGTCACTTTCCTTCCATTAGGAAGACAAACAGCGTTAATATTTCACCAGAAATTCCACCATTTGTCGCGCTTTTGAAGTATGCGGCATTTTTCCCCCCTCCTGGTATTTATAGGACCACAGGCTGCGCTTTGTCACAGAAGGTAGAATTTCAAGTACGCTGAAGTTTTAAGGCCAATTCGTCGGGGTTATTATCTTCTTGATTGCTATCGTATATCAAATATTGTATTGACTCCACGGGGTGTGTACTGACTTATTTTATGAAAACACGTTGATAAATAGTATTTCACTTTTTTATGTGAATAATTACGTTTTTCACTTATGAATTGACTTGATCCTTTACAAAGAGAAATATATAGCAACAAATAGAAGTATATGGTATTAACTCCGCGGCGTGTGTACTGACTTATTTTATGAAAACACGTTGATAAATAGTATTTCATTTTTTTTATTTGAATAATTACGTTTTTCACTTATGAATTGACTTGATTCTTTACAAAGAGAAATATATAGCAACAAATAGAAATAATGTATGGTATTGACTCCGCGGGGTATGTAGTGACTTATTTATTGTATGAAAACACGTTGATAAATTGTATTTCACGTTTATTTTTATTTGAGTAATTGCGATTTTCACTTATGAATTGACTTGGTCCTTTACAAAGAGAAATTTATAGCAACAAATAGAAAGAATATTCCAGAATATCGAAAGATTTTTTAAAATTCAAACTCACTTTTATGTTCAGTCTAAGGAAAATGTGGCAAGACTGACTGTTGACAATTTGCAGTAGTATTAGTTACTCGCTACAAGTAAAACTATGAAAAGGTGGAATGTCTCTGGTCTAGAGTGGGTTAAATCCAACGTGAATTATGAGAAAAACAAAATAAAAGCAGTTTTTCGGAATTTTGAGATGGACCGGAGTTTCTGCATTGTCAGAAGACCATAGAACCGAATTTTTCCGTTGTGGTCATATTGCCATGTCCACTGGAAGTTCTTGCTTTCGAATTTGTCGAAGTTCTTCGAGCACAAAGTCCGAACTTGCCGAAACTGTTCGAGCAAAAAGTCCGAACGTGTCGGAATTATTTGAGGACAAAGTTCGAAATTGTCGAAGTTCTTCGAGCACAAAGTCCGAACTTGCCGAAACTGTTCGAGCAAAAAGTCCGAACGTGTCGAAGTAATTTGAGGACTAAGTTCGAATTTGTCGAAGTTCTTCGAGCACGAAGTCCGAACTTGCCGAAACTGTTCGAGCAAAAAGTCCGAACTTGTCGGAATTATTTGAGGACAAAGTTCGAACTTGTCGAAGTTCTTGGAGCACAAAGTCCGAACTTGCCGAAACTGTTCGAGCAAAAAGTTCGAACGTGTCGAAGTAATTTGAGGACAAAGTTCGAAATTGTCGAAGTTCTTCGAGCACAAAGTCCGAACTTGCCGAAACTGTTCGAGCAAAAAGTCCGAACTTGTCGTAATTAATCGAGGACAAAGTTCGAATTATCGAAGTTCCTGGAGGACAGTG
This sequence comes from Macrobrachium rosenbergii, assembly GCA_039081455.1. Classification (NCBI taxonomy): domain Eukaryota; kingdom Metazoa; phylum Arthropoda; class Malacostraca; order Decapoda; family Palaemonidae; genus Macrobrachium; species Macrobrachium rosenbergii. The sequence continues at coordinate 17,748 of JANJGK010008211.1, forward strand.
GCCGAAAAATTAAGAACAAAACTGAGAACTAAAACATGAGACGGGTGTGGCACCGTAAGAAGCAGTTACATTCTAGTATAAGTATCGGCATCAACTGGAACAGTAATTAAATTATCAGTGAAAAATGACTGAGGCCTTTTCATTAAGTAAACGGGGCCAATAAAATACACTTGCGTTCATTACGCCGTAATTAATAAAAAGTGCTTGGGGTTCACAGGTTTTATTGCCTTTGGAATAACGCCGTCAACAGTGACTGCAAATTCATTAAAAAATATTTTTATGGATTTTCATATTCCATTCGAAAAACTCTCCAAGTCTCGTTCGGTTGGGGGGCAAAAAGGTGAAAGCCTGGCTTAATTGTGCTTTACTTCACACGGGATTATGATTTCATATATATATATATATATATATATATATATATATATATATATATATATATATATATACATGTCTTATTAAGCTTTATTATTTTATATATGTTTTTTATTGGCTTGGTACATACTGGAAAATACTGCTCCTCTTGAGAGAATTTGAAATTATATAGGAAAACATTCGGGTTAGAATTCATTTGTACCGGAAATCTAAATTTTGACCAAAGATTGTGTATTTTTCTTTGAAAATTTAATTTTTTTGCATTTGGTCACCAATATCGTAATGTTGAAAAAACATTATGTATGTTATGACTATAAATATAAAAAATTGGGTGACATATATTTCAAGACAAAGGTTTTTAAAGTATTTGCAAATTGTTTTAGAGGGTAATGTTTTGGATTTGTTTTTATAAAATAGCGTTATGCTATGTCAAAATTGAGCACTGCAAGTTTATGGATTACATGATGAATTTTTCCTTTGATGTTATCAACATTTTGATCCTTCTTGTGTGACAATGAACACCATCTCTGACAGTGAATTATTTAATCATTACTTTTTTTTTTGTTGCACCGCGCATGCAACATCCTTCATTCTCGACTTGTTATGTACAACGAGTTTTTTTTTTTTTTAGTTTTGTTTTGATTATAGAATGTACACTTAAAAACTGACACACTGAAAACAGACACATCATAGGCACCGCCATTGGTCGGATGATAAGCTCAAGGGGAATGATAATATATTTATATATATATAACGAAGTCTCATCTGACAACGTAGTCTTTGTCAGATTTATCAGACTCTTCATCAAATTTTTTTTTCTAAGTTTATCATTCGAGAAAGAAAAAAATACACTTGTTTCACACTTTTTGTTTTACACTTAGCCAGAGAGTTTGTTTTACATAGTTGATTACTTTTTTTTTTTTAGGTATTATTAGACATCGAAATTCCTTATGCAACACTGGTATATTGTTTTCCAAAGGGCGTGTGGGTTGGGTTTGGGTGGGTGGGTGGGTGTGGGGTTGGGGGGGAAGTTTGATCAACACTGATGTATGAAAAACAAATGGATAGGAAGTTAACACAGTTTTGGTAAGGAACCACCATTTATACACGCACAGTTTGTTGATATTAGTTTTCAGAGACCGAGGTGAAGTGATGATTATTATTTATATATTTATCTTTCGTTTACACTTGAATAGCACACTTAACAATTTCGATACGGAGGAGTTTAGGAGTGAATATTTTCTGTCATTTTGTAGTTCTCGACATATACTGAATATCTTCCATTCTGTCATGTGAATATCTTTCGCTATTATATATATATATATATATATATATATATATATATATATATATATATATATATATATATATATATATATATAATTACAAATCAGTCATTTCCATGACAAGCGAACTTTAAATTCCATTTGAAAATTACACAAGTTATTCACCTACACAAACCTTCTAATTATTCAACTGGCATATATCCAATCTTCATGTTGCGGAATCTTGTTGCTTCTACTAAATCAAATGCGTAGGAGGATGTACTTCACCTTTCGTATAGTAGATTTTTCTGTATACTTTACAAATTTTCAGAGGAATAGCTTAACTTCCACTATTCTGTTCCTGAAGCACAAAACGTTCAGTATTGAATCTACGTAAGTTTCATCTGTGTCATCTCAAAATTATTTCCGTATGATTCTAAAGACAGACAATTGCTCAGTGATTTTCAAGCATGTACACACTACTGGGGCCTGACTTTCATTGCCATTCATTTATCATTCTGCGCCGCTTTCAAAGTATGATGCGTTTTCTTTCATATTTTATTTGAATAACCTCTTCGCCATTTTCAAAACATCACTGGATTTTCTTCAACTTTGTGCGGAGGAAATATTCCTCCACTCTTTGCAAAAACACGTATCATTCGGGTACCGTTCTTGAACAGATGGTGTTTTCGTCCCTCTTAAATATTTTATTTTCACTGGTCTTCTGTAATGATTTTTCTTACCTCCTTAATCTAATGACTTTTGCACCTGTGGAAACAATGATTATTACTGATATCATTATTAGTGTTATTTTTTTGTTGTTTTCCAAAAATACGCTCTGGTCTTTTCATTCTCGATTTTTATTTATTTTCGTCATTCTCACATGAATTCTATGTATCAACAGTTTCAAAACCTTATATTTCATTCACTCTTGTTCGAAAACTTTCCTGTCCAGTGTCAATCAACGTCTCGAAATGAAATAATAAAAAATCACTTTATTAATTAAATCGAGTGTTTTCCTCTATCTTTCTCATTCACTTTTTCATGCAGAGATTTCCATATCGGTGTCATTCCCGAATCAAAAACGACCTGCAGCTTGTAATTCTATCAAACAGATTCATTTCTGTTCACAGTAAATAAATTAGTTGCGGTTTTCTCTCGCGTCGATTATGTATAACATTCTCACCTTCTACAATGAAAGACGATTTTCTTGCATTTTACTAAATCTCGCGTTACATCCGCGCCACATTCTCAGTGGCAAACTACATTTCTATATCACGTTTAAATCGCGAGATTTTTTGTGCTCCATTTTGGAGTTCCCTCGACGAGGAAGTGCTCTCCGACCATTTTTTTTTTTTTTTTTTTAAGAAACACGAAGATTCAGTGAAGCCGAGTCACGGAAACATGAAAGCTTTATCACAATTAGGTGCTTGAAGGGATATTCCGTGAAATCAGTCGACTACAATCCAGGGTCGAGCGCTGTCGATCGCCTGACGACTTGCGCAGGAAGCCGATCACGATTACGACTCTGATGCCCCGCTCATAATCAGGAGGGCATAGTCTTCCTCCCTCCTTTGGTGGGGCCGTGGTTCCACGCCCTTCTTGAGTAGAAGCATAGAAGGACTTAGCGTCCTTTTTTTTTTAAGGGGGGTGGGGGGGTACGTGACTTCTTCAGTCACGGCCGAACCCTTCAAAGGCTTGCGTCAAAGGAGATCTCCTCTGTGGTTTCAATCGCTGGATCCAGGGGACCAATTGGGGTATCATGACTCCGCCGCCATTTTCCACAGCGCGATCACGAACGCCTGAAAAGAAGGATAAAAATGAGTCAGTCTCTCTCTCTCTCTCTCTCTCTCTCTCTCTCTCTCTCTCTCTCTCTCTCTCTCTCTCTCTCTCTCTCTCTCTCTCTAGGTCGTCTAAGTAATAGAATTTCCCCGTAGAGCCTACGAGAGGAATATCAGAAGTCAATCGCATTTCAGTGATTGCGTTGTTCGCAAGAGGAAGAGAATCAAGCAAAGGAAAGTGTGTTATGGTTGTTTTTTGTATGTTTTTTTTAATGCACTGGGATTCTAATGACTTTTATGCATGTATATATACATATGTATATGTATATATATATAATATATATATATATATATATATATATATATATATATATATTATATATATATATTTATGCAGTATGTATATAAATGTATATATATATATATATATGTGTGTGTGTTTGTGTCTGTGAAAGAGAGTCGTGTACACACTTACATACATATACATATGCATATACATGTACACAAGCATTAAGCTACAAATGTCGTTTAATGTCAAGTTCGGTCTACCTCGGAAATATTACCGAAGAGGAGTTACAATTAAGTGGTGATGTGATGAAAAATTCATACATATACATATGCATATACATGTACACAAGCATTAAGCTACAAATGTCGTTTGATGTACCAGTTTGGTCTAACCTCGGAAATATTACTGATAAGTGGTGACGTGATGAAAAATTCATGTACTGCAAATACACACATAAAACATTTAACAATTAATGAAGCACAGTGCAACTCAGTCAGTGAACATGAATCTGCAAAGTAAATTCAATGCTTTTTTACGGAGTATATTTCTCAGAGTCATCCGTTTGGAGAAATAGCAAAAAGAAATGTTTTTACATGTATTTCCTCTCACTGCTATCAAACGCCACTCAGATATTTTTATGATGGTAAGAAAACTAAATGTTTTATTATTCCGCTGTGAACCTCTGGGTAGATTTCTGAGGCATAATTGACAGAATTTAATTTTTTAAGTATTTTTGAATTAGAAGAAATACGTTGCTCAAGATTCTTAGTATATTAGTTTTTACAGAAATGTGTTGAGAACAGGATTTTCACAAATATTGAGCAAACACAGAAGTTTTTGTAACCAGAACTTGGGTTATTGAAATACAGAAATAAACAAAAACCTAGAACAGTTTTGTGATTAGGTTTGCGTTCAAAAAACACCTCAAAATACTAAAAGAAAAATAACCAAAAAATTAGATCATTTATAAGTTGTGTGTATTTGTAAATTTAAACTGTAAGAGTCGTTAGGAAAAAAATATGTTTATTTATTCAGCTCTGCTTATAACACAAACAAGTCGAATGTGCTCGACGCGAGAGAACACAGTATTTTCGAAGCAATACGAGCTCTCTCTCTCTCTCTCTCTCTCTCTCTCTCTCTCTCTCTCTCAAGAAATTAATGTACCTTGTATAGAATTCTTCTCTCTCTCTCTCTCTCTCTCTCTCTCTCTCTCTCTCTCTCTCTCTCTCTCTCTCTCAATAAATTATTGTACCTTGTATAGAACTCTTCTCTCTCTCTCTCTCTCTCTCTCTCTCTCAATAAATTATTGTACCTTGTATAGAACTCTCCTGTCTCTCTCTCTCTCTCTCTCTCTCTCTCTCTCTCTCTCTCTCTCAAGAAATTATTGTACCTTGTATAGAATCCTCTCTCTCTCTCCTCTCTCTCTCTCTCTCTCTCTCTCTCTCTCTCTCTCTCTCTCTCTCTCTTGCGACGCCAGATAACCCACAGTTAATCAATCAATCATCTCTCTCTCTCTCTTCTATCAAGAAATTATTGTACCTGATCAAGAAATTATTGTACCTTGCATAGAATCCTTCTCTCTCCTCTCTCTCTCTCTCTCTCTCTCTCTCTCTCGTCTCTCTCTCTCTCTCTCTCTCTCTCTCTCTCTCTCTCTCTGTTAATTGAGCCTGACACTAATCAGGAAAGTGACCGGATTAACGGGAGGTTGGACGTCAGGGGATTAAGTGTCATCGATGAGGAGAAAATACAGAAAGTCACGCGCGCCTCCCGAGTAAAATATCGTCTGTCTGTTTACCCTCGCCCCGTTTCATTTTGGTGAGTGTTGATCGTATCATCAAAATTAGATATATTTGCTCTCAGATTAACTTTAAATGATTTGGTTTTCTTGAGTGAGAGAGAGAGAGAGAGAGAGAGAGAGAGAGAGAGAGAGAGAGAGAGAGAGAGAGAGAGAGAGCGAGAGAGAGACACATTGAGACATTCTGGGAATTTTTCCCTCGTCCAGACGTACCTTACAAACCTTTGTTAACCACTAGATTTTTGCTTTTATTATAGAGAGAGAGATATTCTGGGAACATTTCCCTCGGCCAGGCATACCATACAAACATGGTCATCAAATAAATGTTTTGTTTTTATTATAGAGAGAGAGAGAGATTTGGAAACCTTTCCCTTAACCAGACATACCATACAAACTTGGTCAGCAATTAATTATTTTGTTTTTATGAGGGATAGAGAGAGAGAAAGACAGAGAGACAGACAGAGATTTCGGGAACATTTCCCTCAACCAGACATACTGTACAAACCTGGTCAGCAATTAAATGATTTATTACAGAGAGAGAGAGAGAGAGAGTGAGAGAGTGAGAGAGAAATCTTGGAAACCTTTCCCTTATCCAGACATACCTTATAAACCCTGGTCAGCAACTAAATATTATTTTTACATAATTTTTGTATAATTTTTCTCCCATAGTAATTACTCCTGACGACATAATTATAGTTTGTCATCGTTTAAATGAACCAAACTTAAAAGAGGAAAGAATTTAAGTGTTCATAGAAATTGAATATTATTTCTTTTAAGTGATTGCTGTTGAATTACCAGTGACCTTGTTTAGTAACTCGATATAACAATGTCTTCAAATAATTGCTCAAGTATTATCAAGTAACCTCGTTCAGTGATTCGATTTAATAATTTCAAAAAAAAATAGAAGACCCGTTGCGAAGTTAAATCCTATTTTAATCAACCGTGAGATCGGATTGAAACTTTGTAAGAAGGAAATTATGAGTTCCTTTGAAGGCAGATTCCATGTCCTTTCTGATTTTTGTAATTTCAGAAATTTCTGACGAAATTAAGGAAGAAGAAGAAGAGGAAGCTTCCTCTGCATTGGCGATCATGCAATATTACCTGACAGTCTTTGGATTTTGGTACATGGCGTGTAATCCCGCGGGAGATTATCGAGAGCTTTTATTACAGGCACGCGATTTCTCGGTGAAATTGAAATCAAGAATGATATGTTTAAGGAGGAAATGATTAGACGTGATGTTCCATTTGTATTTTGCCATGTCCTGTTTAGTATTTTTTTTATTCATTTTTTTATGGGTTTCTCTTACAGATTTATTTCCTTTTCGTATGAATTGATCTGAGCGGTTTATGTCTTCTTCTTAAGAATATATCTTATAAAATTTATGTCCCAAATTTATGATTGTACATTACTTATGTACGTCCTTATCTTGTGAATTTATCTTACGAATTTATGTCCTTGTCTCATGAATGTATCTCATAGATTTATGTCATTATCTTATGAGTTTATCTTGTAAATTTATGCCCCTTATCTTATGAATTTATCTTACAAATTTAATGTCCTTATCTTGTGAATTTATCTCATAGATTTATGTCCTTATCTCATGAATTTATCCCATAGATTTATGTACTTATTTTATGAATTTATCTCATAGATTTATGTCTTTATCTCATGAAATTTATCTCGTAGATTTATGTCCTCATCTCGTGAATTTATCTCATAGATTTATGTCCTTATCTCATGAATTTATCTTAAAGAATTTTGTCCTCATTTTATGATTTTATCTTATAGAAATTATATGCGTACCGTATGAATTTATTCTACAGATTTATGACCTCTTCTTATGAATTTATCTTAGATTTATGTCCGTATCTTATGAATTTATCTTACAGATTTATGTCCTCATCTTGTGAATTTATCAAATAGAATTATGTCTTCTGTGCATGCATTTATTTTCTGTTGTTCATTCCCGATCGCTGCACGATTATAATGCCGTTCGCCTTATTGCATTTTGGACTTCGCCAACAACGAGAGAGATTAATTCAACGAACTCATGATTTTATTCATCCGCCTTTGACTCTGAAGCGCTGTAGTCTCTCAGTCTCACCCAGGTGACATTTCACGGAAACGCAACGCACTGAAATACTTTTCCGAGAGTAAAGGATTAACGGACGAGGGCTTCGAACGACCAGAGGGCTCTAGATCCACTCCCAGCCACTAGACACGTATTAATCCATTTTCGTTTAATTCGGGAAGTGTTTAACTAGAGCAGATGGTATACGGTACTCGGTTCCGGTGGAAAGCGCTTCACCTACCCGGATTTTCTCGACTTTTCGCTCGCGCTTTCGCTGATCAAAGCGGCTTTCGAGCAACAGCTCATTGCAAATGGGCAGCCGGTTTAATTCTTGATTCAACATTAGAGGTGAAAGTTCACTTCAGGTGTGGGATGCAGCGGAGTTATTACAAGCGTCAAGTGTAGATTAAAATAAGGTCTCAATTGTCATAAATGTTTTATCATTAGAACATGCGTGGCGTTAATGCCACGCTGATTCATTTGTTGTTGACGACTGTTGAAGAGGCGATTTACTGGTGCGCCTGAGGTAACATTTTAATTCACCGTAAATGTAAATACCAAATTCAGTAGTATTACAAACATTATTACGCGAATATTAATGTTATATACGAGTTTTCTCACGTCACTGCGATAAATGTGTCCTTTTGAAACTATTTAAGTTTTTTGCTTAAATTTTTTTCTGTCTTCCTTCAGTTCATGCTGAAGTTATCAATACGTAATGGAAGGAAAGGATGCCCACTCCTCTTCAGGTGCTTAAGAGATTCAATACCCTGGCAATTTTCTGACAGTCATATTCTTGCATGTCGTGTCATTAGTCATTTCTTCACCTCGAATGTCACGTACTGTCCCACCGTAATTTCTGTTCCCCTCTGTCCTAAGTCCTGTTAGGAAATTCAGTTTCCTAAATTAGCTCAAGCTGGATTTAATTTGATTCTCTCCCAGCAAAACCATCAACACATTTCAGAAGTCCAAATTTCATTTTCCGTACTGATAAATCTTACACTTAAGTCTACTGATAAATCCTACTCTCACGTTTTTACTGATAAATCCTACTCTTACGTCTACTGATAAATCCTAAACTGACGTCTGTTGATAAATCTCTCCCAGCAAAACCATCAACACATTTCAGAAGTCCAATTTTCATTTTCCGTACTGATAAATCTTACACTTAAGTCTACTGATAAATCCTACACTTACGTCTATTGATAAATCCTACACTTACGTCTACTGATAAATCCTACTCTTAACGTCTACTGATAAATCCTACACTTACGTTACTGATAAATCCTAAACTTACGTCTACTGATAAATCCTACACTTACGTCCTACTGACCTAGAAATTTTACTCTCTGCTCGAGACATCAGTTTGGCTGCCAGATTAACAAGATGTGTTTGAGATTGTCTGGATATTTTACTGGCGTATTTAGTCACCATTTCTGTGGTATAAGTTTCAGGAATTCAGAGTTTCAGGCATAAAGAACGCTCTGTTGGCCAGACCTCTTGGCTGTAGTTTTCTCTTTCCTGTAATAATTTTTTTTTAGATTTTATTACATTATTTGATATAGATTATTATTGGTGTTGTAACATCGTCTGCTTAAGCAAAATAAGAGGAGGTGGTATTTATATCGGTCACTTTAACTTTCTTGAAGATGGAACCAAAAAGAGGAATTGTCATTGACTGCGTTTGGTGGACCATTCGTATAAAATACTTGGGGCGCTCGTGTATACTTAGTTTTCTCTTTTGATTAAGAATAATTTAAAAATTACTGAGGCTAGAGGGCTGCAAATTGTTATGTTAATCATCCACCCTCCAATAATCCAAACATACCAAATTGCAGCCCTCTAGCCTCAGTAGTTTTTTATGTAAGGTTAAATTAGCCATAATCTTGCTTCTGACAACGATATAGACAGGCCACCACCGGGCTGTGGTTAAAGTTTCATGGGCCGGCGGCTCATACAGCATTATACCTAGACCACCGAAAGATAGATGTTTTCAGTGCCTTGATTATACGCTGTAGCGGCTGTACAGAAAACTCATTTGTGCCGAAGAAGCTTCGGCGCATTTTGTACTTGTTTATATTTTTGTGTTTGATGTCAGTTAAGATTTTATAATATGTTCATGGGGACCTTATATCGATGGGAAAACTGTTCATTTATAACTAAAATCAAGTATCCTACGGATCTTCAATGACTGAGGCCGTCGCAAGTACACCTTTGGATATTGTTCTATCAGAAAGCTTAAGATATGATTTAAATCAGATAATGTTGAAGCCAAATTGGCCGAGA
>JANJGK010008213.1:2500-15000 GCA_039081455.1 Macrobrachium rosenbergii
ATTATTATTATTATTATTATTATTATTATTATTACTCAGCACCCGAAGTCCAGTTTCATTGAGTGATTGTACAAACGATATTCATTAATGACTTATTATCTGTTTTCTTTGCATTTTATCAAATGGGTAAACCATTCATGGAGCAACCTTATGTATTCGCCCTAAGAAACCTTTGGAAAGAACTGACTTTTAATTCTAAACAAAGCAAGTGCAAAATGCGCCGTCGAGTTTTTTCTGTACAGCGTATAATCAAGGCCACCAAAAATAGATCTATCTTTCGGTGGTCTCGGTATGATGCTGTATGAGCCGCGGCCCATGAAACTTTAACTACTGCCCGGTGGTGGCCTGTCCTATATCGTTGCCAGACGCACGATTATGGGTGGTAACTTTAACCTTAAATAAAATAAAAACTACTGAGGCTAGAGGGTTGCAATTTGGTATGTTTGATGAGTGGAGGGGTTGATGATCAACATACCAATTTGCAGCCCTCTAGCCTCAGTAGTTTTTAAAGGTCTGAGGGCGGACAGAAAAATGCGGATGGACAGAGAAAGCCATTTTCAATAATTTTTTTTTTTTTTTTTACAGAAAACTAAAAACCACAACAACTCATATCCTTCATATGGTCGAATGGTTATACCTTTTTTTCGTAAATATTTAACTTGCAATAAGCAATAAATTATACCACGCCCATGTAATGCAATTAAGAGCGAATACTGAAGGAGGTCTAGACAATTGCAGGTCTAGACAATTGCAGGTCTAGAGAATTGCTTGTTTTTTTAATGTGTGTTAGTTTTTTTTATTTAAAATGTCCTTCATGATTATGCGTTGTTCACGCGCGCCGACGCACACTCACACATTGGATATAAGATATATAAAATGTAAAACCTTATTACAATATGTTCTTTAGACTCGTGAGTTAAAAATAGTATCTTAAACTCATTTTTATCATCATAAAATAATAAAATTTGTGTAAGGAGTAAATTGCTCATTCCATATTTATGCATTTTTTAAATCATAGGTTATACATTTTTCATAGTCTCTTTAAAAATATTATTCATTGTACATAGAAGAACAATTGTAATTATATTACATTATTTATAGAAATGAAGGACATTCTCACTCCAACAAAATTTCTGAGTTTTTCCTTCAGTGATGTTTCTCAAAAAAAAAAAAAAAAAAAAAAAAAAAATTTATGAAGTAGTGTTTCTCGAAGACTAGACTTTAGGACAATTCTCACTTAAACTTAATCTCTGAATTTCAGTTTTCTGTAAAAGAAAACTATTGTGCCTGCTATGTCTGTCCGTCAGCACATTATTCTGTCCGCACTTTTTCTGTCCACCCTCAGATCTTAAAAACTGCCGAGGCTAGAGGGCTGCAAATTGGTATGTTGATCAAACAGCCTCCAATCATCAAACATACCAAACTGCAGCCCTACAGCCTCAGCAGTTTTTATTTTATTTAAGATTAAAATTAGCCATAATCGTGCTTCTGGCGTCGATATAGGATAGGCCACCACACCCACCGGCAGTCATAAAGTTTCATGGGCCGCGGGCTCATACAACATTATACCGAGACCACCGAAAATAGATCTATGTTCGGTGGCCTTGATTATACGCTGCAGCGGCTGTACAGAAAACTCGATTGCGCCGAAGAGACTTCGGGCGCACTTTTTACTCGTTTTTTCACGGAATGATGTTTCTCAAAAAATGATTTTTTTTTATCTGAAGTAATGTTTCTCGAAGACTCGACTTTGGGGAAAAATGAATGAACTCGTCGACACCAAAGATTCTAATGAACTCGTTTGTCTCGTCCGAAGACCGCAATTGAAAATTAATGACAGGGAACAAAGGCTTTAAGGAGGGTCGCAGCCAAAAGGCGGGGTTGCCATTTGATTTTATGGAGATTTTCGACCATGATGACTTGAATTCTTGATAATTGTCTTTACCATCAAGTCTTTTTTATGATTTTGTTTTGTTTTGTTTTGCTTTGTATTTGCTTTTGGGAATTTGTCAAAGAAAGCTCTTCCTGCCTTAAGAAAAATTAAAATGGTCGTTTTGTTAAACTGTATTATATGTTTTTTAAAACGGAAACAATTGACGTTAATTTGAAAAGGCATTACTGAGATTCATCAAATTTACATTCATATATTTTTTTTTTTATTTCGTAATGGCTCAGAGCGTCTGTAATTGTTGGTCTTTTTAGTTTTTCTGAAAAGAAAACTATTGCGCCGGCTTTGTCTGTCCGTCCGCACGTTTTCCGCCCGCTCTCAGATCTTCGTAACGACTGAAGCTAGAGGGCTTGCAAATCGGTATGTTGATCATCCACCCTCCAGTCATCAAACATGCCAAATTGCAGCCCTCTAGCCTCAGTAGTTTGTATTTTATTTAAGGCTAAAGTTAGCCATGATCGTGCATCTGGTAACGATATAGGCCAGGCCACCATCCGGCCGTGGTTAGAGTTTCATGGGCCGCGGCTCATACAGCATTATGCCGAGACCACCTAGAGATAGATCTTAATTTCGGTGGTCTTGATTAAACGATGTACAGAAAACTCGATTGCGCCGAAGAAACTTCGGCGCATTTTTTACTTTTTTCCTGTCCAAAAAAAAGACAGCAGAATAATCAGTCGCATATATCATCATCATCACCATCATCATCATAATTCATCATCATAGTCAATGTCATCGCTTCCAACGCAGTTGGCATGTGTGAAATTCCAGTACCCACTGTAATAATGAAAGAATAATCGTTTGCATTTATCACCACCACCATCATCATCATAATGATCATCATCAACATTCATCATCATAATGAAAGAATAAGCACTCTCATATATCCCCACCATCATGATCATCATCATATTCATTATTATCGTTCGAATATACTACCGTCATCATCATAATGCTCATAATCATTATCACCATCATATTCATCATCACAATGAAGAATAATCACTCACATATCCCCCTCATCATCATATTCAGTATAATCGTTCGCGTATATCACCATTCATCATCATAATGCTCATCATCATAATCACCATCATATTCATCATCATAATGATCATCATCATTATCACCATATTCATCATCACAATGAAGAATTATCACTCTCGTGTATCCCCGTCATCATCATATTCATCATATTCATTACCATAGCTTGCAAACACTGTGGGCATCTGTGAAATTCCAGTACCTAAATCGCAGCGTTAATAAGATTTGATCCAAATTTAATATTGTCTTGCCTCTCTTCAAGTACCGAGGGAACAGTTAAAGGTGATAAATTAGAAAGTTTTGAAATGAATATTTCATACAATAATATTCTTTTATATATATTATTAAAACAATTGGTCTTCAGTCTCCTAAAATTTAGGAGAGGGCAGGTCACCTTTGTTATGGCTTAAGTTTTCAGTAAAGAATTTTTTTTCTGCCATGATTTGTCAGCAGTGAAGTGAAGGACAAATTGATTATTATTATTATTATTATTATTATTATTATTATTATTATTATTATTATTAGTAGTAGTAGTAGTAGTAGTAGTAGTAGGGGTATTGAAAGTGCTGTTCAACCGTTTGAATGACTTTACTGTGAAAATTTTATTAGAAAAGCAGACGACAGATTCAGTGAAAATGCAAAGAGAGAGAGAGAGAGAGAGAGAGAGAAGGGGCGTAAAGTTAGAGACAGATAGGCAGAGAGAGAGAGAGAGAGAGAGAGAGAGAGAGAGAGAGCGAGAGAGAAGGAGCGTAAAGATAGAGAGAAGGAAGCGTAAAGAGAGAGAGAGAGAAGGGGCGTAAAAATAGAGAGAAGGAGGCGTAAAGATAGAGACAGACAGGCAGAGAGAGAGAGAGAGAGAGAGAGAGAGAGAGAAGGGGGCGTCAAGATAGAGAGAAGGGGCTTAAAGATAGAAACAAACAGGCAAGAGAGAGAGAGAGAGAGAGAGAGAGAGAGAGAGAGAGAGAGAGAGAGAGAGAGAGAGAGAGAGAGAAGGGGCATAAGGATACAGACAGACAGACAAACAGAGAAAGGGACGTAAAGATAAAGACAGACAGGCAGAGAGAGAGAGAGAGAGAGAGAGAGAGAGAGAGAGAGAGAGAGAAGCAAAACACTGTCGTGACCTCCTAATGGAAGCAACAGTCAGCGGATAATTAAGCTTTTAAAGGCTCCATATTATTTCCAGAGTAATTGTACTTAAAGCACACCCGACCCCCTTAGTTGCATGGCTAGGGAGAGGCGTAATTAAACCTGTTAGATTTTTTTCCGTGCTGTTATTTTTCGTGATTCCACGTGATTGCCGTTATTACTCTGACGTATTTCCACTGCAATTGGATCTCTTGATCGCTCTCTTGACAGCGGCGTAGAAAGGCTGAATATGAGAGCAGTGTTTGTTCATCACTCGGCGAATTTCTCCTACAAATTACGTCTTCCGTTCGTTTGATGTCAAGCTGGACAATAAATCACTCGGTTCAAGTGGACGCAAGCGACAAAGTTTTGCCTTATTTTGTTTTTATTTCTGGTCGTTATGCTCGGTGTCAATTGCACTTGGGGACTTGGTAATCTGTTGAATAATTAACTGGAGTGACGAAGGACCGGTGCACTTAGCCATTTGAGTTCGTCTGCGTGAAAGGTCGATCTGTTTACATTTCCTATCATTCTCCTTCAGACTTACGTTTGTAGGAGACGGATTTCAAGTTCCCCCATGATAGGTTTTTGGCGTAAGTTCTAATTTTTCGGCATTTTTTTCTCAATTTTAGATTTCTGTAAAAGAAAACTATTGTTCTGGCTTTGTCTGTCCGTCCGCACTTTTTCTATCCGCCTTCAGATTTTAAAAACTACTGAGGCTAGAGGGCTGCAATTCGGTATGTTGATCATCCGCCCTCCAATCATCAAACATACCAAATTGCAGCCCTCTAGCCTCAGTAGTTTTTATTTGATTTAAGGTTAAAGTTAGCCGTAATCGTGCTTCTGGCAACAATATAGGATGGGCCACCACCGGGCCGTGGTTAAAGTTTCGTGGGCCGCGGCTCATGCAGCATTATACCGAGACCACCGAAAGATAGATCTGTTTTCGGTGGCCTTGATTATACGCTGTAGCGGCTGTACAGAAAACTCGATTGCGCCGAAGAAACTTCGGCACATTTGTTGCTTGTTTCCAAGGTCAACATTTTCCATGATTCTCCTTTTGACTGACGTTCGTAGGAAAGAAATATGAACTTAATGTATCTGGTTGCATTGACGGCGTACTTCCACTCTCGATATCAGTGAGCCGAGCTTCGTTTGGTCTTCAACTTTAATTTTTCAGCATTTTTTTCTATCCAACCAGAGCAACATAAGCTGTGTATGTTAAGCAAAATAGCAGTTATTTCACATATAATCAAAGAAAGTAATATGATCTCTTAGGCTTCTGTATTTCTTAACTTGGAGATAAAATTCCAATCTTTTTCTTTTATATAATTTTTTATATACGTGGTCAAGAATAACCCCCTTGCGACCGGTGTCACAAAAGGGAAGGGCTGATCTGAAAGCCACTAAGCCAACCCTGCAGTTACGGGACTTTTTGTTTACAAATTCTATACCAGATGAGTTTAGAATGACCCTCTGTTTCTGGTGTCACAAAAGGAAAGGTCTGATGTGAAAGCCACTAAGCCAACCCTACAATAATGGGACTTTTGTTTACAAACACAATACCAGCTGATTTTCTTCTTCGTAGGAAATCAGACTCGTCTTCTCAAGGTCGAACCCTTTCAGTCAGTCCGAGGAATTTGGGATGATAGAATATTGATGCTTTGATTCGCTGCTTCTTTCCGTATTCACCCCAATCTTTCTTTTGCCCCAGCACTCTCCCTTTTCTCTTTTGTTAAATAAAAGTATTAAATTGTACGGCTCGCTGGCAATCCACCACTTACTAGACAAGTAAAAAAATGAGCCGAAGTTTCTTCTGCGCAATCGAGTTTTCTTTACAGCCGCTACAGCGTGTAATCAAGGCCACCGAAAACAGATCTATCTTTCGGTGGTCTCGGTATAATGCTGTATGAGCCGCGGCCCATGAAACTTTAACGACGGCCCTGTGGTGGCCTATCCTATATCGTTGCCAGAAGCACGAGTATGGCTAAATTTAACCTTAAATAAAATAAAAACTACTGAGGCTAGACGGCTGCAATATGGTATGTTTGATGATTGGAGGGTGGATGATCAACATACCAATTTGCAGCCCTCTAGCCTCAGTAGTTTTTAAGATCTGAGGGCGGACAGTAAAAATGCGGACAGAGAAAAGTGCGTACAGAATAAAGTGCGGACGGACAGACAAAGCCGGCACAATAGTTTTCTTTGGCAGAAAACTAAAAGTGTCATCTGAAAAGTCTATTTAAGCAAATTAACACATGGCGTCTACCCCGGTGAACGTTTTACCAGGAAATGAATAATATTTTCCATAGCGAGAATTTAGATAGATAAAGAGAAACATAGATAGAATAGACGGACAGATAGAATAAACGTAGAAAGAAACCTAATAAATAGATAGATAGATAGACAGACAGATAGATAGACATAAATCATTGTTTAGCCAAGGCAGATTTCCAGTCTTTAGGTGGCTATATAGCGAGAAAAGAGATAAATAAAGAAAAAGATAGATAAAATAAATAGATAGCTACATAGCGAGAACATGATAGATAGATAGATAGATAGATAGATATATAAACAAACATAAATAATTTTGAAGCCAAGGCAGAGTTCCAGTTCTCAGGTGGTTAGATATCGAGAACTCATACAGATAAGTGAGATAGAAACCGGATAGAAAGATAGCTGCACGGCGAGAACCTAGTAAATAGATAGATAGATAGATAGATTTGATAGATAGATAGACAATTATTTTGCTGAAGCAGATATCCAGTCTTCACGTGGTAATATAGCGAGAAGTTATATAGATAGAGGGAAATATATAAAAAAATAGATAGCTACATGGCGAAAACCTTATAAATAGATAGATAGATAGATAGACAGATAGGTAGATAGATAGATAGACAATTATTTTGTCAAAGCAGATTTCCAGTCTTCAGGTGGTAATATAGCGAGAAGTTATATAGATAGAGGGAAATATAGACAAAAATATATAGCTACATGGCGAAAACCTAATAGATAGATAGATAGATAGATAGACAGTTATTTTACCAAAGCAGATTTCCAGTCTTCAGGTGGTAATATAGCGAGAAATTATATAGATAGGGGAAATTATAGATAAAATGGATATATAGCTGCATGGCGGAAACCTAATAAATAGATAGAAAAACAGGTAGATAGATAGATAGATAGATAGACAGTGAGCCCTAAAAGTACCGTTCCCGGTTCCAACCGACGAAATTATTCAGAGAACAGTCGCTGGAATTCCTGAGAATTTTTTTCACTCTCTATTTCCGTCTCTCTCTCTCTCTCTCTCTTTCTTTTTTCTTTTTTGTCCTCTTTTAAATTTCATATCTAGACACAAATAACCCGGATGATGTTTAATTAAAGTAATAATAAGACGTCGCCGGCGGGCCCAAGAATGCCGTTATCAAGGGCTCGTGAAGACGGCGGGGGAGCCAGGTCGCTACATTATTGCATACCTGGCCCCCAAGTCCCTTACTCATATCATCGCCGAGTAACCGGGCTTGCTTGGTCTTCGCTGCGTATTGTGTGTGTGTGTGTGTGTATGCATGTATATAATATATATATATATATATATATATATATATATATATATATATATATATATATATATATATATATATATATATATATATATATATATATATATATACTTGTACGATCTTTCCTAGATAGTGACCCCCAACAAAGTGCAGGGGTCGTTATCTAGGACTAATATTTCTTGGGGGGGTCATTATCTTTATAATATTTAGTCTTTCGTTTATGTTTTTACGGTAATCCCCAACGGGCTTGTATTAAACACGCCCCCAAGGTGGGTACATACCGGGTTAAAATCCTTGGGGTCAATATATATATATATATATATATATATATATATATATATATATATATATATATATATATATATATACGAGTATATATATAATAAAATATAGGGATAAGAAAGAGATTTTAATGAATTCATCGTGAATATTCTGTCTATCACGTAACAAACAGACATAGCTATAACCAAACTAATAGATAGATAGTTAGATAGATAGAAAGAAAGGACAGACTGATAGTTAGACTTACCTTCAGGATATAGAAACTGACATATTAAGAAACAGAATCAAGAGTAAATTAAAAAACCTGAAATAAAAACAAAAAACACGCAGTATGCAAATAAAGTACAAAACATAACTCAAAGGAATAAGCGTCAATGGAAGGGTGAAAGTAAATAGAGAAGTTGGAACAGCAAGAGGGGCCGAAGGAGAAGGAAAATAATTAAATAACTGATGAAGAAAGGTGAAGGTGAGAGAGAAATGTTAAGCTCTCTTAGGATAGGAATGTCGATAGACAGGGCTGGAGGAAGGAATAGGTAAATAAATAGATGGATAACAGTAAAATGAATGAGTACAGAGTTACTGTATTGAGGAAATAGATCCTTGATACACTGAATGCAGTGTATTTAGGATATTTAAGAGAGAGAGAGAGAGAATAAAATACAGTATATATTTGTATGTATGTATGTATATTTAGAGAGAGGGAGAGAGAAAGAGAGAGAGAATAAAATATAGTATATATTTATATGTATATATTTATAGAGAGAGAGAGAGAGAGAGAGAAAGAGAGAGAGAGAGAAAATAACTAAGCTGCACAAATAAACCAACGAACAATGACGCAATAGAGAAAGGGAGACTAAACGAGAGAGAGAGAGAGAGAGAGAGAGAGAGAGAGAGAGAGAGAGAGGGAGAGAAATAGAGATTGTTAATAGTTTAATATGACATTCCAGGCATATTCTTGCGCTGACCATTACTACGTTATGGCTCTAATGACCAATTCTTCACGGTCGAGAGAGAAGCATGTAATACCCGGCCGGTCCAGGAGTCACTGGCCGGAAGAGATGAAACCGAGGGCACGCCTGGCATCCGGCGGACATGCCCCCTCCCCCTTCGACGTCAGGAACGCCCCCCCCCTCCCTTACTCCTACCCCCTTCCCAAATTCCCTCCTCCCCCTCTTCCAAAACCCCTCTTTCTCTGTCCCTCTTGTTCCGAAAGGTGGAGTTACAATGTTCTGTTTTTATTTTTTTTATTTTTTTTGGAGAGGGGGAGGGGTGGGGGTGGGGAGGGGTAGGGAGAGGGGGAAGTAGGAAGGGGGAGGGGAGAGAGTGTTGGTGGATATTGTTGCAAAAAAAAAAAATCTTTATTAAAAGGAGACTGCAAAGAATTTTCGGTATTTTATGTGAATCTCGTTCTCACGGCCTCGCAGTAACTTTATATATATATATATATATATATATATATATATATATATATATATATATATATATATATATATATATATATATATAATGAGAGAGAGAGAGAGAGAGAGAGAGAGAGAGAGAGAGAGAGAGAGAGAGACAAGACGATGATCACTATCACATTCATACTTAAACTTCTGAATAATGGATGAATTCTCCGGTGCAAAAACCTTCCACAACACCAACCAGTTCATACATTTACAAAGAACGCTCACCAGCAGTGTTGCCGAACCCCTTGAACACATACTACACCTTTCTCTTTCATCTTGCGCATGCTCTCTTGCTCTCTGGAGGTTGAGGTTCCTTCCCTTCTAATATCTCTTTCACACTTTCTGTCCATTCTCTTCTAGCTCTCCTCCCCTTTTCCCAGCACTTACGGATTGATACTCTTTCCGCCACCCTATTATCCTCCAATCTTTCCACTTAACCGAACCATCTCATAAAAATTTGATTCTTGTTCTTAACTACACTTACCAATTTTCCATTCCTACATATATAAAGATTTTTCACTCTTTCAGATCTACTTATACAACAAATAATAGAAAAGCATTAATATTTTTTTTTATTTGTAATCAACATCCACACTTCATTTCCATAAATGAGTGTTGGTTCAACGGTCTCTAAATACAGCCCGACCTTCGCTTCAACCGATTCTCTTACTTTCCTCCCAATCTTTTGCACGCATCCTGCCTCCTTTTTTACTTCACTTATTTTGTGACTTGCCTCATCTCTCACACAGTTGTCATCTGAAATCTACTTCCAATACCCATACGAATCTACTGATACCTATCTGTCACCATCCATATTACCATTCATTGCTCCGCGTGCCTGGTTCCCAGTCAACTTCGTAAGCTTAGTCTTGCTTGCATTTACTCTCCACTCTCTCTGCTTGCAAACGCTTTCTGAATCTTGTACTAACAATTACGGTTTATCCTTCACTATTCCCAGTCTGTAATGTATCCTCTTTGAAGATCAGCCATGCCACGTCTTATCCGAGTGCTGTACCTGCATCTGCTGTCTTTTCGGCTGAAATTCTCTCTCTCTCTCTCTCTCTCTCTCTCTCTCTCTCTCTCTCTCTCTCTCTCTCTCTCTCTCTCTCTCTCTCTCTCTCCACACTTCCAAAAACGAAAGTCACCGTTGAATTCCCTTTAAAATTCGAGCGAAGATTCCGACGCCACATACCACAGCTAAATTTACGTTCAGGTGAACTTCTGATATCGACTTTGAGATTCGTCCGTCGGACGTTCAAAGCCTAGCGGATATAATCGCTCGTGCTCAGAATAATTGCGATTAATATTGTTTTTGGTTTGGCACGGGAAAATTATTTTCGTAATTATTAGGCTTCAAAGACAATCATTTCTTATGCATTTATTTGTAGTGGTAGTCACTGTTACTTCAATGTATATATACATTGTACCGTGGGAAATACTGAAACCTTTCCAACATTTTTGAAGTTAATTTTAGTAATGACTTTTGCTATAGAAAGATTGCAAAACGTACATGTAACAAATTCCAGTGTAAAACTTGCTAATGTATTTGCATCATATATATATGTTAAAAACATAAATTCATAAACGATTGCCGTAAAGAACATCAATTTTTAAATTTTAAAAATTAGTTTTAAAGGCAAAGCAACAGAAAATAAATGAGATTATGAACAAACAAGTAAAAAATGCGCCGAAGTATCTTCGGCGCAATTGAGTTTTCTGTAAAGCGTATAACCAAGGTCACTGATAATTTATCTGTTTTCAGTGGTCTCGGTATAGTCCTCCATGAGCGCGGCTCATGAAACTTTAACCACGGCCCGGTGGTGGCCTATCCTATATAGTTTCCAGAAGCACGATTATGGTTAACATTAACCTTAAATAAAATAAAAACTACAGAGGCTAGAAGGCTACAATTTGGTATGTTTGATGATTGGAGGGTGGATGATCAACGTACCAATTTGCAGCCCTCTAGCCTCAGTGGTTTTTAAGATCTGAGGGCGGACAGAAAAAAGTGCGGACAAAATAAAGTGCGGACGGACAGACAAAGCCGGCGCGACACTCTTACAGAAAACTAAAAAAGGCATTCGGAGCGAAAAATCAATAATGCAATGTATAATGACGAGAGGAATAATTAACAAGAATAATGGAAACCACCAAGAATTCGATATGTCAGTGATACTGAAAATGACGGAGTGGTTGATTGATTGATTGATTGAATTATTCGAAGAATAAAAAAGCTTTCCCTAAGCATGCAGTTTTTCATGACCACATTAATGTTTCTTAAGCTCCTGCAACTTTGCCAAATACCTGTAACTTGAACCAGTTCTGTATCATTCCTTTGTTTCTGCATATGTCGTATAACTTTTTCGAATGTTTGAAATGTTTATTATATCGTTGATAATTTATATTCTCTCCAGTACCTTCAGTTTTCTTAAACCCTTACTGGACGGGCATGATCATATGAGGAGCTATTTCAGGTTTTGAGCGAACGCCGGGCTAATTCTTATGAGCCTTAATATTGCGCGCCATACGGTTTTGATGAACTTAGCGGGGAAAGCGTTCATATCACTTCAATGGGCCATAAATGACTTATGGCAACTGGAGTAGCTCAGTACAGGACTCGAGGTAGATCTTAATGCCCATCAAGTTCCCAAACCTGTATGTCTACATTGCAACTATAAGTTTGACTGTACCCGTAATTTTCATAATTTCTGTTGCTTTACCCCCAAAAAACTGTACCCTTGTATTCCAAATCCTGTAACTCCCCCTTCTCATGTAATCCTTGTAGTTTCTCTCTGTACCTTTGTCTTTCGCCAGACCATTTAGCTTTTACCCATAGTCCGCATATCTTTTCTCTGTCTTTGTAGTTTCTCAGAATCCTTGTAGCTTTCCTTTAGTCCCTGTAGCTTTCCCCAACCCTCAGGGATTTTCTCCAGTCCCTGTAGCTTTCCCCAATCCTCAAGGATTTTCTCCAGTCTCTGTAGCTTTCCCCAATCCTCAAGGATTTTCTCCAGTCCCTGTAGCTTTCCCCAATCCTCAAGGATTTTCTCCAGTCCCTGTAGCTTTCCCCAACCCTCAGGGATTTTCCCTAGTCCC
>JANJGK010008213.1:20000-22500 GCA_039081455.1 Macrobrachium rosenbergii
CCATTGTCCAAAGGCGAAATGTTCGTGTTCGCCTCCTAGATAGAGAGAGAGAGAAACTCATGTCCGGACCAGAGCATAAAGTAGCCTCCCTCTCTCCCTCCCTCCCTTTCTTAGGCGTTATGGTCAAGAGAGAGAGAGAGAGAGAGAGAGAGAGAGAGAGAGAGAGAGAGAGAGAGAGAGAGAGGCATCCCTATGCTCCGTCGCCTCTCTCTGCTTCTTTGATGCATTATTCAAGTCTCCCAGTAACTCATCCCGAAGCACGGACGCGCCCAGAGAGTGCTAAGTCGAGGCGTACCTAAGGACGAGAATCCCTTGCGAATCGTACGGGGATTCTCGCCCCACGGGAAACTGGCTCCGGAGGGGCGATTTTATTATTTTCCTTATCTACGGGACGTCGCCTCCCCAGCATCTGGTCATAGCCCGATAAATGTTCATATTTCCCAGAATAAAGTGGGATTACAAAGGCGTGTGAGACGCCGGGACTTGAAAGTGGCTACGCCCGATTCGGGCAAAAATTGTAAAAAAGGAGAAATGATAAATAAAAAAAATCTTGTCTTAATATTCTGATTAGGAGGCCTTGGTATATATGCCTGCCGTCGAGCAAGAGGCTGCGTCAAGATTATTCGTGAGTTTTATGTCATATTTCATATGTGGAAAAAAGGACTTTCTTTTTATATTATCAGACTTCGGGATAAATGATAATTACGTAAGCATATTTGTAAAAAAAGAGATAATTTAGGTAAATATGTGTCCTAAAAAAACAGGCATTGACTGTTTTGATAAAATTTATAAGCTTAAAATTAACTGGAGTCGCCACGATTTCTTTGGTATATGTTTGATTATTTTCATTTAATTGTATCAGTATTTTCGAAAATATTGGGGTGAACAAATTAAAAAAAAATTTTTAGGACTTACGGATTTCCTCAGTCCTTTTATTCATGCTTGAGAATTTTCTATAGATATCATACTCATGTTTGACTTGATGGTAGATTGTCTGCGTTTATCGTTTTTATTTTATTATTTAATGTTTTTTTTTACTGTGTTTGACGTTTCATGAAAAAATCCATACGACGTTTAGTGACATCATCATCATCATCATCATCAGTACTTTCACCAAGAGAAAGGCATACACGTCCCTTTCATGCTTCCTTTCTCTATGCTACTAAATTGGCAAAGAGAAATAAGGAATTTTTAATGGAATGCTTATAAACATATGAACTCGAATAACTGACCTTTACAGAACTTACAATTTGATTCTCCATTAATAACGTAGCTATGGAGACAAGATTAAATTTGCTGCATTTAGAAAAAAAAATAAACTGAAATGTTCAAAATAAGAATAATTATTGCACACATCATACCAAAACATTCAGTTCAGTTTTAGTCAGATAAGTCTCATATGGAAGTATGCTTTTGCCTTAAAGCACACACACACACACACACACACACACACACACACACACACACACACACACACACACATATATATATATACATTCATATGTATGTATATTATATATATATTTATATATATAAACATATATATATATATATATATATATATATATATATATATATATATATATATAATATATATATATTCTATATCTATATCTATATATATACACAAATGTATATGTATATATATATATATATATATATATATATATATATATATATATATGTGTGTGTGTGTGTGTGTGTGTGTGTGTGTGTGTGAAAGAGAGAGAGAGAGTGAGAGAGAGCATGCGCGTATGTTAAAAGGCCTAATCTCTTTTTCCAAGAAGGCCTAATATCTTTTATAAAAAGCCAAGTGACATTTTCTCTTGGCCTAAGACAAAGATGAAAATAGCATGACATTAAAGCTGTGATTTATAACAAGGAAGAAATATATTTTATAGTAGATATTTCGATTTGGAGAACATTCTGTCGCTATTTATGAATAATTTCTCTGTGTTCATCCATACTTCATAATCCTTATACATTTTTCCTCATAACAATGTGAAGCCTTTCTGATTTAGCAAGACTGTAAGATATATATTCTCACATTAAACATATACCAATGTATATTTGTATATATATATATATATATATATATATATATATATATATATATATATATATATATATATATATATATATATATATATATATATAAAGAAAGAGAAAGAGAGACCTTAATACAAATTATAAATAGTGTTAGAAAATACCACTAAGCCACATAAGTTTGTACACACGTATCATACAGGATCACATGTGAGTAAAACGCCACAGTAATGTAAATGAGAGACTGTACTTTTCCGAAATACAAAAAGGATAAAACAGGGAGCTTTCGACCGTTTGCTCAACGGTCCTCCGAATAAAAAATTAATTGTTTATCTTAAAAAAAAACAAATTGAAAAGCATTTTTGTGACAGTCCAGGAAAACATCGAACGATTTCGGCGTGAATATAGCAATTATGTAGTGGTCGTTTCCCCGTATCTGTGATCCAACCGTTGT
>JANJGK010008213.1:25000-27605 GCA_039081455.1 Macrobrachium rosenbergii
TAGGAAACATAATAAATACGGATAAATGAAAATGGAATTCAGAAAATATAAAACCAAGGAAAGTATCCCTTTCTTGAACAGGCTAGACAGACAGAGCAAATACACGACAGTCTAGGCGCCAATTTCTCCTGCCATTTCTATAGTCATCATTCTTTTATCTCCGATTTTTTGTCTTATCTTTATTATTATTATTGTTCCTCCTTCCCCCGTTCGCTGATACGTCTGGACCACTCCCTGAAGCCGGAAGGAAAATTTATATCTGTCTATGTGCCTTGGGAAATGACCGTAAGGACTCATCTCTATGACCGCTGGGGTTGGGGGTGGGGGTTGGTTTAGGATACGTAGGAATACATTCGAGATACATATACAGTCTAAGTCATGCGGCTGCGTAAAAGACACAGTTACAGGATGCTGGGATTATCCTTCATTTAGTGGGAGAGGTTCCCTTAGAGATCTTCAGGCCGCGAGATGAGCAGATATCCGAGATAAAATCCAAAGATAAGATCGCAGCATCCCTTAATGGTTTCGTCGCCATGGCAACGGGATGCTTAGATTTGATGGGTTAATGGTAAATGCGACGGTTACCCGCGGTAGTTAAATTTGACTGTTAAATGTGATGGTCGCGTTCAAGTGATGTCTTGGCGGACGAGAAAGCGTTAAAAGATATATTTCTCTTTTTTTTATGAAGTTATGATGTTGTTAGAATTACAGAATGGAATATAGATAGAGATGTGATGTTTTTATCCCCGAAAACAGATGAGATTTTATAGATTAAGCAACGGTCACAAACTTTAATGCCCGCGTATTTTTTTTTATATTTTGCCTCCTTTGTTGATTATGCCGATAAACTAAATAATGTACTATTTAATATACATACAGGTGTATGTAAACTAGTATAAGTTTCTATAAATATATATATATATATATATATATATATATATATATATATGTAATACTATATATATATATATATAGTATATCTATTCTATATATATATATATATATATATATATAATATATATATATATATATATATATATATTTATCACTTATATAAACTCAAACTTCATACTACGTGCATACTATACCTCATATATGTTAATAGTACATTATTTAGTTTACCAGCATAATCAACAAATGAAGCCAAATATAAAAAAATTACGTGGGCATAACTACTCTAAAGTATATATATATACTATATATATATATATATATATATATATAATATCATATATATATATATATATATACACATGTATATAAATTTCATATTACTGTTAGTAGGTAGACTGATTAGCCAGTATCTACATATCAATTAATCTTTAACTATTTACTATATTTACGTCTGTGTTGTAGAACTTACACTTCTACAGTGTGTCGTGCAAAAAAATAATATCTGGCACTTTTTGAGGTGAGATTTCTTATCACCAAAGGAGGAGAGGCCAAAAATTACTTTGCATTGACTGATTTAAATATAAATATAAATAAAACTAAAACGTAGACAGCAGGTATCATTACGATAATACTGAATACGTATTACCAAAGAAATATAATCTGGAGTCAAAAAGAAACGAAAAAAATTTTATAGACTCTTAAATCAGAATTCATGCAGTATAAAATCAAGAACATGTAATTCTTCGGTCACAAAGACACGAGAATGTCTTAACACTTTTAGCTTAATGGACTTTACTATCAATATATCTGGAATTTATGAATGACTTTGCCTGGAGTGTAAAGTTTTAAGATCGCAAATGAACGGCGGTTGTAAAATTCACGGGTACTTTTATTGCCGGCTTATGTCACTGCGGTATCTTTTTATTTTGATGAGTGTTTATTAAGTTCAATTCTGTTTATTCAAGAAATCACGTCACTTTTAGTGGATGTTATTCTGGAAGATTTTTTTTTTTTTATCTTTTGCATAGTATTTTGCCGCTTTTATCAAATAACTTAATATTTGGTTGAAAGCTATTTATGATCTCTACGTACCAATTGCTAACTGTATGCGGTCCTGTCGTGAAAGACTATGATATCGAACTCATTATTATTATTATTATTATTATTATTATTATTATTATTATTATTATTATTATTATTATTATTATTGTAATAATAATAATAATAATAATAATTATTATTATTATTATTATTATTATTATTATTATTATTATTATTATTATTATTATTATTATTATTATTATCATCAAATTGTGGGCCTGGTCATATGAACGAAAAGCTAAAATGGCCACCAACATACCAAGCAAGATTACTAAGCTTACTAATCAAACTTTTTTAACAAGCCTCCATATGTTGAGGGATAAAATACAGTGAAAAGAGAGCTTCGATGGCTCGGTCGGTAGAGCAGCAGACTCGGACTTCATAAGAAGTCTGTGTCGCGGGTTCAAATCCGCAGCCGACCGGTCAGAGGGGCGGACACTTTGCTATCCATGTAGACATCCCGGGATTATGTACGTAATCAACGGATAGGTTTGCTGAAAGCAAATGGGTGTTACAGACTAATACACACACAAACAAAGCCACTCCAACATCTTGTAAAAACATAACAGACGCCTCACACGTCCGAACTTTCGGCCTAACCGCTCACGTC
>JANJGK010008214.1:0-27599 GCA_039081455.1 Macrobrachium rosenbergii
ATATATATATATATATATATATATATATATATATATATATATATATATATATATATATATATATATTATATATATATATATATATATATATATATATATATATATATATATATATATATATATATATATATATATATATATAATATATATATATATATATATATATATATATATATATATATATATATATATATATATATATATATATATATATATATATATATATATATATATATATATATATATATATATATATATATATATATATATATATATATATATATATATATATATATATATATATATATATATATATATATATATATATATATATATATATATATATATATATATATGTACACATATACACAGTACATGCACACACGCACACACGCACACACACACACACACACACACATATATATATATATATATATATATATATATATATATATATATATATATATATATATAAATGTGTTGTGGGGGACAAATGACAAAATTGTAAAAGTCTACATATTTAACTTTTCATTGAAAAAAAATAGATGATGGAATTGGTGTGCCGGGTATACGGAAGCATCAACACACAAAAGAGACATTCTACAGTATATGAAATTTTTCGGATTTTTTTTACCTGTCAAAAGAGGGAAGAAAAAACTTCCGGGATTAACACATATCGCCCTATTTAGGAGTATTTCTGTGACTAAGTATTACAGTAGCCATCTCACACCATATTAATTTTAAGTTCATTACACTGCTCTCAGAAGTCATTATCAAAAAGGAAAGAGTAAACAAACTCCCTCCACCTCACACCCCACTAAGGTAACCTTTAGAGTTCATTGCAATGGCAAAAGGCTTCAGGAATACTTCTTAAGTAAGAAAAGAAATATCTAATTCACATCAGTGTTCATTACAGTGGTTTAAACAATATTTCCCCGAAAGAAGTGAGTGCTTGCTTAACGGGGAATTGAGGTACATGTATATATTTTTCATATCTCGAACTCAAGAGGAAACTGTTTGAATATCTTTATGAACAGGTTCTTCTTAACTGAGTTTTCTGTGTGAGATGAAATTATTTTGATTTTTAGAAAGGCCACTTTCATTGACGAAACTCTCATTTCGTCATTCTGAAGTCTTTAATCTTGCCCCAGTATATGGACTTGGTAGGAATAGAATTTTAAAGACTGCATAGAATTTCCGTTACAACTCAGCCTTCTAAGGGTGACATGTAAAAGACATTTAGGGCCAGTCTCATCAATGTTATATTCTTCAGTTAGAGATTCATCTTCATCAGTAGCATCCATCATTGATCGTAAGTCGTCATGTTCTAGAGTTGGATTTTGAGCAACCGCATTTACTCTTGGACTTAAAAAGATTTTCTTTTACATCCTAACTTCAGGCTGCTTTCCTCTCCAGTTATGATGTTCGCTTTCACATTTTCACGACGCCATGTGGGTGCAGCTGAACTCTGTGGCTTCCATCTTGTCTGCATGACAGGTTCTAGTGATTTCCGCATTGGCAGGTAGTACAAGCACACAATAATGCACTTCATGAGATCAGGGGCTTTTCGTTGAATTTCCTTAACAATATTAATTGGCAAGGAATTTTGAAATGCTACATATGTTAGGCAGAGTATCATGGAAAGAAGAGATCACTGCTCTGAAAGTTATTTGTGTGTTTTTTTAGTGGAATTTTTTTGTGCAGGTATAAGCTGACGCCTCTGACAGAGATGTTAATGATGTTGCAGCAGACGTAGTTGGCCTTGTGGTAGAAGTAGCTAACTGAGAAACAGAACTTTAAAGAATGCTTCCGAAGGTTTTATAGATTGTGCCAGAAATATCACTATCGGTTTCTATGCAAAAAAGGGGCTTCAGGTGAAGTCATCAGATCCTTGCCCAATGGGTCCGAAAGTGCTTCTATATAGTCTTCTCCTGGCTTTCCCATTTCTATATATTTTTCATAAATATAACCTACTTTTTTATATTTATCATTGATGAAGGGATAAATTTATGTCTTGTACTTTCAAAACACTTCTTTACATTGGGTAAACAGAGACCTGTCTCCCATATTGAACATGCGTAGTATATTTACAACGCCACATTTTCACAGTGGATCTTGAGCTCTCGTTTAATTTTCATTGTGTCAAAACACAACATTCAGTGGTTGAAGGACATTGGTACAATGTGGTTAAAGTTTCATTGCTGAGCTGTTGCCATTGGTAGATGCAATAATGTTAAAGAAATATGTTGAAAAAGAAATATATCTTTTCCAAGGCGTGACTGCTTCCTGTGTTTGCTCGAAGATGTCATCACCAGTAAGTAACTGTTGTCAACGCCTCGTGGACAATTAGCGATTCGATGAAACCCCTTGTGGAAACGACACCACGGCTATCTCATGCCATGCCTTCATAACATTTCATCAGAAAATTTGTTCTGGAAGCTTCTATGGTGTGACCGGAAAGGGGCGGTTATTAAGGAACCAATCAGTATGTAGAAAATAAAAAAAACTCCTTATATGGGAATGACGATTGTCTGTCGTCATTAGCTCCTCCCATACAGAGGTATATAAGCTTCCAGAAGAGACTTCCCAAGAGAGACAGAACAGACAGAGACAGAGAGGGCAATCAGAGATCGGACAAAGCAAAGTTCCGACTGGAGTATCCCCTTCCGACGACTTTTACTCTTATCTCCATAAAAATCTCGTCTGCCCGAGACGAAGCAAAGCAGCCAGCCCTACCTGCTTGTGATGAGAAGTCTCTAAGCCCTCCATATTCAAGACGAGGTGAAGCAGCGAGCCCTACATACCAGTGACGAAGAAAAGTAGTAAACCCTTCCTGCTTGTGTGGAGGAGAAGTCACTAAGCCCTTCCTGCTTGTGACAAGAAGTAGTCAGCCTTTCCTGCCTGTATCAAGGAGGAGTCGCCAGCCCTGTCTGTCCTCCATTTGCACAATCTCCGGATTCTTAGAGAAACAGCATTTGCTGCCTCATCCTGAAGACACCCCTTTTTTGACATCTACAAGCCCGTGGTCATCGTACCAGCAAATCTCTGCTGAGTTCCCAGCCACCCTTCTGTGATGTCTTCAAGCACGAGGTCATCGTACCAGCATCGTCTTTCAGCTGAACCCCCAACCCGAAGGATAACTCATCAACTCATCATTTAAGTATTAAGATTGCTCTACCTTGCATGAGTATGTCTGAGAAGACCAATTCTATTGGTGTTGACAGTGTTAGCCAAGCTGACGATGTAGCTGTCGAAAGTAATGATGTAGACGTAGTCGATGTAGCAGTTTGAAGTGATAGTTGATGCAATGGTTTAGGCACTGACATTTTTAATAAGAATGAGCTAGTCAAGTTACAGAGAGAGGATGAGACACTAACCCTGATCTTTGAATTTAAGCTGGATGATGAGCATGATAATTCATATAAGGAACCCTTTAGTCTACCAAACGAAGTTTTGTGTCATTATGTTCGTCCTAAGTCAGTCAGCAAAGAGGAGATTATCAAACAATTAATAATGCTGAGGATGTTCTGCAAATTAATTATGAAATTAGCACATGATGATCAAGGACATTTGTGGGTAAATAAAACCTTTAGGTATATAAGTAGGACGTACTTTTGTCCTAAGATGAGAAGTGACGTGAAAAGATATGTTCTGAGTTGTCATGAATGTCAAATGGCTGGTAAACCTAATCAGGTAACCCTCAGGGCTCCTTTATGCAATATTCCATTAGTAGGTGAACTCTTTGAGAATGCTGTTATTGATATGGTCAGACCTTTGCCTAGAAGTAAGGAAGGGAATATCTATCTGCTAACAATCATTGATAGACTAACCTGTTATCCAGAAGCAATCCCTGTGAGAAACGGTAATGCAAAAACCATAGTTAAATGCTTGTTGAGCTATTTTTCCAAGTTTGGTCTGCCTCGCATTATACAGAGTGATGATGGCAGTAACCTTGTGTCTAAGTATTTCGAGGACAAAATGAAGGAATTAGGTATCGAACTTGTAACTTCCACACCTTATCACCCCAAGTCACAAGGCATTATTGAACATTTACACCAAATGTTAAAGAGTTGCTTACGAAAATTTTGTAACAACTTTGAACATGATTGGGAAGAGAAACTACCTTTTTTCTTGTTAGCCTTGCAGTTGGCGCCGAATGACACAACCGGATTTAGTCCTTTCGAGTTAGTGTTTGGTCACACAGCTCAAGGACCCTTAGAAATTTTAAAGTGTAAGCTAATGCTTGAAGAAGGTAAAGAGAACTACATACAAAATCTAGAGAATTACAAGGAAAATCTAAGGGAAGCTTGGCAGATGGCAATAGAAAACGAGAGCAACAGTCAAGGGGAAACTAAAAGGAAGTATGATCTCAAGGCAAAAGGGAGAAATTTCCTTGTGGGAGGTAAAGTTTTGGTGTTGATTCAGAAAGAAGGTCCCTCATTATCTTGTAAGTTCGAAGGTCTTATTTTCTATCTGAGAAAAAGGGGGAAATTTAAATTACTTAACTGATATGGGTAGGCATAGAGTGAAGTGGTTGCATGTGAACTTGTTAAAGAAATATAACAAATGCCCAGTGCCTGTAGTAACTGTGTCACAGAGAGAAATTAGTTTTGAGGGAAACTCCGATATGCTTAAGAATTACAAGTTTAGGAAAAAGAATAATGTAATAGCTGATAGCCTCTCTAGAGATTTTTGAGAATGAGAGAGTAGCTTGTCTTTTGCGTTTCTCTTTCGTTCTGAGTGAGTTGAGCGAGAGCCATTGTTTTTTTTTTTTTTTGGCTGTAGCGCAAGTATGATGTGTGAGTGAAGTGTTTCAGCGAGTGTGTTTTGCTGAAGCTAAGTCAAAGTGAAATGCAAAGAGTTGTTCCTCAGTTCAGAGGATGAGTTTAAAGTCTTTTTGTTTTTGCTTTTTTAAAAAATAAAATGCGTAGATTTTCTTTTTTTTTCTTTTGGGGGAATGTGTCATGGGTAGATGCAGTAATGTTGAAGAAATATATTGAAAAAGAAATATCTCTTTTCCAAGACGTGACTGCTTCCTGTGTTTGCTTGAAGATGTCATCATCAGTCAGTTACTGTTGTCAGCGCCTCCTAGACAATTAGCGATTCGATGAAAACCCTTTCTTGTGGAAACGACACTACGTGGTATCTCATGACATGCATTTGTAACATGATGCAATATTCGATCCACGTTGCATCAGAAAATTTGTTCTGGAAGCTTCTATGGCATGACCGGGAAGGGACGGTTATTAGGGAACCAACCAGTATGCAGAAAATAAAAAACTCCTTATATGGGAATGACGATTGTCTGACGTCATTAGTTCCTCCCATACAGTGGTATATAAGCTTCCTCTTATCTCCATAAAAACCTTGTTCTGCCCGAGACGAAGCAAAGCAGCCAGCCCTGCCTGCTTGTGATGAGAAGTCTCTAAGCCCTCCATGTTTGAGACGAGGTGAAGCAGCGAGCCCTATATACCAGTGACGAAGAAAAGTAGTCAGCCCTTTCTGCTTGTGTGAAGGAGAAGTCGCTAAGCCCTTCCTGCCTGCGACAAGAAGTAGTCAGCCCTTCCTGCCTGTATCGAGGAGGAGTAGGCTAAGGTTACACGAGGCGATCAATAGGCTAGCCAACATGCAAAGGCTGGTTGCTCGTAAAGAATGAAGTAACTAATTGAATGAACATTCATCGCAACAATGGGTACGAGAATATGCAAATGAGCACATATGTGCCAGGTTTAGGTTGGGGAAGTACAGGTGGTTAATGAGTATGTAAATTGCACAATTGTGATATATGTATATATAGGACTTTTTTAAAAGCCCCGAAAATGGTTGTCTGATACTTTAAGTGGGTTTGCTTACTCGAAGCAGTAATTAGAATTTGCTTGCCCAAGGCTGTGATGTGAAATGCAGTTTCTATATTTGTATAGGCGGATTTGCACTGATGCAAATGATATATCAAAATTAATAGAACATACTACCACGAATTTGACTGAAGACTAATAGAACCTATTGGTATTTCTCTTGAAGTTTAAAAGATTTCCTTTGCGATAGCAATGATTTGAAAGGGTTTTAAACTACAAGTGATGTGAAGAAACACTCGTTTTGATTAAATACAATTCTCGTGCTAAAGTGACAGTTGACAGGCAGACCACAAAATGGTGGGCTAACTTGACAGTTTGTACTGCCAAGGTCACGAGGTAAGATCAGCTGAGCTGCCAGACGGGAGTCCTGTCAGTACAACTGCACTGGTAAACAAAGGCGCACATACAAACATACAACCTCCTCTCTATTTTCGAGAGGCAGAATGGACTACACGAATATTTTCTGAGTGAATGACGCACAAACAGATTTAGAAGTTAATTACACGTTGTAAAATCATACAATTACTCCAAGAGACTTGGAACTTTTGAAAACACGGTCTTTGGAAGCTCTGTGGTAAAATGGCACGGTGGAGGTTAAAAGCCTACGCCAAGGTGGAGCTTAGCGGAGGTGGCAGTTCGGGTTGTACGCCGTGGCAGAGCAATCAACTCAGCTCGGTAAATTGCTGTTTCTCCTAACAATTTTTGACGAACATCGTATAGCTTGAATGTGCTCTGAGCTTCGTGCAAGGAATTAGCTAGCCTAGAATCCCCTAGCCAGTCTAAACAGCATGCAAATTTTGCCAAACATGTGAGGCAAAGAGCCCTAAATAGAAAATAACTAGCATGCAACCTAGCTACACACAGATGACCTTCGATGGAATGTGTTGTCCTAACATGTGACAAAATCGTCACATAGACTGCACCGCCGAAAATTCATTTACTACTAGCGGGAATTAATTCCTGATGGGAATTTTACGAGTTCCTAGTTCTAGGATTACGCACATAAACACACTGTTTATGAAAGAAATAAATTTCACTGCTAGTTCGTTTCCTGATCCAAGTTGCCATGAGAATATCGAATTTTAAGGGTCGTTTAAAAAATCACCAATACAGTATGATGATCCAGGCAAGGTTAAGCCAGTGTTACGTCTGCAAGCCCCATGAGTGTTATTTTGTGAGAAATTAAATAACCTTGCTAATGGGGCTGCTGAATTGTAAACAAGAAAAGGGGAAAGGGGAGTGCGGGTCACCACCAGAATGACAGCTTGAGTAAGTAACAATTAGTCAATTTACAATTTACAAAGTAAAAGTAACAGCAATGGAATACAAGAGAAGCACTCGATTAAATAGAATAAATCCAATTAGGGAACACTCGGATAAGGGAGAATCTGACCCCAGATAAATCAATAAATTATGAATGGCTACAGCGGACATTGACTCCTGAACGGCAGAGATATGTGTGATGAGTGTGAATTTACCTCAATGTGTCTATCATATGGACATAGACAAAGAGCAAGATTCAAGGAGGTAATTAATTTACTTCTGTTAATGCCAAGGGGAGTAATTACTTCATTAATTAACTGAATTCCAGGAAACCCTTGACAAAGAATTTACACGGCACTTGTAGTTTAGCAGGGGAATGGATATGAAAGGTGAAAACAGGTCGAGAGAAAAAGATAAAGACTAAGGGTGGATTCATCTTAATTTCCAGACGACGTACCTGATGGAATTTGTGTATGCTGTAGTATCAGCATGAGTGTGGGCTCTTCCTTTAGCAGAGTTGGGCAGGCGAAATCAGTGGGTGCTTGGTGTCAGCCATCACAGGTGAGAGGGGTCCACCCTTGAAAAACCCTCAGAAGGATTTCTTGGGAAGACAGGTCTTGTCTCGACCTTTGCTCTGCTGCTACTGCCCGACCTCTGCCAGGTCGTAAAATCTCCCACCAATGGGTTACCCTTCGGCTATCTCCCCCATCATACGACTCTGGAAAAAAAAGGCATCCACCAGAACAGGGGGACAGAAAACAGGAGTGGCAAGGGTGCAGCTCAGACGATGAATGCAGGTGTTCCTCTAACAAATAAGCATATTCAAGTAAACAAACAAACAATTCATTTAGATCGTCACCTAATTCTTCCGCAGTACCAAGAACGAAGGAAACTGAAGTTACTGACTGTACATAACATTTAAAAATATTTTCTTTTTTTTCATCAAGAATTCATTTGTCGTAAGAGATGTTGCCTTCATCTGGATAATAAAGAAATCAGCAGTCCAGAGTCATCCTTAACTGCCGATGAGCTCGTTAAACATAGGACTTTAGTGCCACTTCTAGGATAATGAATGTTATCTGCTTCATATCAATCAAGTAATGTGTTTTCATATGTGACCTTCTGAAATTCATAAATATCTCATGATATTCAAACACTGTGATGGATAAACAGTGTGAAGGATTTTGATTTTTCTCTGATCATTAAGAATAGTAAAGGTTTTTTTGGATTTCTTGCTTTTGCTATATTTCAGGAATGCATTTCTGATTTGAACCTCTTTATCATACCAACCTCTTTATCATACCAACAAATCAGTGTTCTTATAGAATCGCGTATTCCTAATTATTTTATGGAACTTATTGAACAGGCAGAAGGATATGGCTAAAGAGAATTGAGATCTACTTGGTTAATGTCTGTATAAGAAGCCAGTCAAGAATTTTAAGAGATTTTTGCTCTGAATTACGCTTCAAAGTGCTCTCGTAGGCGGGTAGTGTCGTCAGTACACCTCATGCGGTGCACTGTAGGCATTACTTAAGGTTCTTTGCAGCGTCCCTTCGGCCTCCAAGTTGCACCCCTTTCCAGCCTCTCCTAACAATATTGTTTCATAGTGCAACTTCGAGGTTCTTCCTCCTGTTACACCTTTTGGCCTAAATTTTATATGCCATTTCATTTCAAAATGTACAAGCATTTGTTGGCAATACAACAAAATAAAGACATACATGCTAGCTAGAAGGTTCACTGATAAAAGACCAAAATGCTGTTTTAGATCATTCTTCAAAACTCCTCCACCTGTGCTTTTCCGATTCTGGTCGGACTTCGTAACCGAGAGTGGGCAGCATTCAAACGCCTTTGTCCAGCAGTAGGCAAAAGTTTAGGAAAATATAAAAGTATTAGACAGACAATGGAAATTCAAGTTCATATAGACTCCTGAATGTAATTCATAATAAACCATTTAATGAAAGTCTATCAAGCTGAGACTTTTTCAGACTTTGATTTCATAGACAACGAAGTCATCAGAGATCAAATGATTCTTTTTTTTTTGGGGGGGGGGGGCCGAAATTAATTATCCTCGTTCAAGGTAACAAAAGGGGGACAAAGTAAAGATGACATAGCAAACATAACCAGCATGTAATAACATTTTCGGAATGGAGAGCTCAAACGTTTACAAGGGAAATATGAAACATTTTTTACCTCCGTTGTGAGAGAGGCTCGCGCTCTTCATTAATTTTCTGGTTTGATCGGTCAGCTGTTGCTCAAGCAATCAGAACAGGAGAGTATTAATGGAATTTATTGACAATTCCAATAACATCATTCACTGATTCATCATCTTCAGCTTCGTATGCGGTTACACAACACACGCACACACATGCTGAAGGTTTTTGTTATTCTGTAAAATTCCTTAGCCTCCGTTAGAATGACGTGTCCTAATAGGTCCAATCCTGGCTATCCCTTCACATCTTGCACCGAAAAGTAACCGTAGTTTCACTAAACGACGTCTTTAAAGAAACAGACTGGAGATATTCAAGGTGGACCAACTAAAATCAAATGACCATTTTTAATTCGTACCAGTATTGGAAAGAAAAGCAAAGAAAATAATCCCAAAATCGCTATCCGTATCGTGTTCCAAAGGCCGCAGAAGTAAGCCGAAATACCAAGATCAAGAAAATAATGAAAAAACAAAGCGGAAAGCAACTCTGACCCTGGATTCAGAAAAGCCTTTAGCGATACAGCACAAACTTTGTCATCAATGCCTGTAACAAAGTCATTTATTGAGCATGATTGGATATTTCACACTCCATTAAGTTGTTGTGGGCCTGCAGCAGTTATAACGAATGCAATCAACCAAAGCGCCAATGAGATGAATTTGTTTTTTTTTCATTTTGGAACTGAATTTTTATTTCCTTGTTGGTCATGCTCCAAATGTATATGCCGAATAAGCATTAGTTCGAACAAAATAGTTGACGTTTTTGACCGTAAATGTATTAATCGCGCAATCGGCTGTATAGTAGGTGAGAATCTTTTTTTTATCAGGCATACATGAAAATAACACAAAATAGGATTGAAATAAAGAATACAGGAAAAATAAGTTACCACACTAAATTTAGTTCAGGGAAGCTTGGAAGTGTGTGTGTGCGTGTGTGTGTGTGTATGTGTGTGTGCTTGTGTGTGTGTATATAGTTTATATTATAAAGTGCGTCCATTTAACTTGACGAATTATTAATGTTTTTTTTTATCTCACCCGATTTTCTGTCCTCTCTTTCTCTCTCTCTCTCTCTCTTGCTATCTATCTATCTATCTATATATATATATATATATATATATATATATATATATATATATATATATATATATATATATATATATATATATATATATATATATATATATATATATATATATATATATATATATATATATATATATATATATATATATATATATATATATATATATATATATATATATATATATATATATATATATATATATATATATATATATATATATATATATATATATATATATATATATATATATATAAAGCCACGAATACTTAGAATAACAAAAAAAATGCGTCGAAGTTTCTTCGGCGCATTCCAGTTTTCTGTTCAGCGTATAATCAAGGCCACCAAAAATAGGTCTCTCTTTGTTTGGTCTCGGTATAATGTTGTATGAGGCGCGGCCCATGAATCTTTAACCACGGCCCGGTGGTGGCCTCTCCTATATCGTTGCCAGATACACGATTATGTCTAATTTAACCATAAATAAAATAAAAAGTGCTGAGGTTAGAGGGCTGCAATTTCGTATGTTTGATAATTGGAGGGTGAATGAGTAACATACCAATTTGCAGCCCTCTAGCCTCAGTAGTTTTTAAGATCTGAGGGGGGACGGAGAGAGAAAGCCGGCACAATAGTTTTCTTTTACAGAAAACTAAAAATCACTGGACCTACGAAACAACTTACAGGCCAGGAGAATTATAAATCATGAGTGCATCGAAATCTGCCAGATTTCGAACTCGTGCCTTTTGAATTCGATACAGAGGTAGACAGGCGACTTATCCATTCATTTATCAAGAAAGGTAAAAGCTGGATTTGACACTGTTGTATACATTTCTGCCAAATTTAAGTTCTGTACTTAGAGCTGCAACCAACCCGTCTCCACCATAATTGATTGCCAAATATTAAGGTACAAAATCGCTTCACTAAAGATCACTTTCCCTTGTGAATAACTCGAACCCAAAGGGAATTATAGTATTATAGTTGATAAGTGCAAACAACAAACAACGAACAGCACCAACAGACACATTTATATGCTCACTAACAATCAGAAAATGAAATTGAGAGGTGCGTTGCCAGCGATTCGGATGAACCCTTAGGAGAAGTGTCACAACAGAGTTTTCTCCAAGTGAATCTGAGAGGCTGATGAGATTTTCGAGTCAAATTGGATTCCGTCCGTGGCAAGACTATAAAAGCCCCTTCAACCATTCTACAAACTGTCACAATATAATTCCATATCAGATATCTGCCAGTATATACAAGGGATCGAATACTTTTGGATCGGACGTAACTTTTCAAATTTTTTACTGTAGCAGTAAATCATTACGTGTAAGACGCTATTAGTCAACCTCATCTATATAGTACATCAACTTACCTGGTTGCTGTTTATTATTGTATTTCTTTTTTATCGCTACTCAGTTTCCGTGGAGAGCTCAAGTCGGACCCTTCTGTAAATCTGGCAAATACCCTCAAATTGGTAAGACCTGGGAAACTGTGTGGAACTCTTTATAATCAGGACCCAAAACCAATTGCTCTCCTCCTTCGCCCCGTTTTCAGCAACTTCCACATTTTTACTTTACTTAAAAATGTGGAAGTTGCTGAAAACGGGGCGAAATATATATATATATATATATATATATATATATATATATATATATATATATATATATATATATATATATATATATATATATATATATATATATATATATATATATATATATATATATATATATATATATATACTGTGTATATATATATACACAAATACATATACATATATTGTACACACACACACACACACACACACACACACACACACACACACACACACACACATATATATATATATATATATATATATATATATATATATATATATATATATATATATATATATATATATAAATATATATATCTATATATATTATAGATATGTATCTTTTTTTTCTGACTCACGTTGGGACCCAACTCCGGTCGTTCAAGTGAGAGTCCAGGGCATTAGCAATTCATTCGCACAAGTCCCGGCCATAGAAGAAATTAGAACCTAAGTACTCGTTCACGAGGTTTTTACCGGGCAGGTGTCTAGCACATAACACACCAACGGATTTTACCCAGCAGCAAGTGAATTGCTAACATTTCCTTCGACTTAGCCTTCACCGTGAGATATGATGGAAATTGAGAACATGGGAACATGTTTCATAGAACAAAATTTCTGACTCACATCGGGACTAGTTTTCAAGAAAAATTTGGGTGGCACCTGAAAAAACCTATGAGAATAAATCATTCCCATTTATCCTGTTCTTCACTACCGTTAGGGCCCTTCAATACATACATACATACATGTATAGACCAATGTGCAAGGGACATGTACGCCCGAATACAGACATTAGACAGGCAGGCGGACAGGAGTATTTTTGAATGGTTTTTGATCACATATTTATTCCCAGTGTTTCGTATTCCATGATTACATCATCAGGGGTTCTAGAATTAATATAAAGAAACGTTGACAATAAATCACTATATATATATATATATATATATATATATATATATATATATATATATATATATATATATATATATATATATATACTGTATATATGTGTGTGTGTGTGTATAAGAGCCTCGATGGCTTGGTTGGTAGAGTGGCAACCACAGACTTCATAGAAGCCTGTGGCGAGGGTTCAATCCCCGCAGCCGACCAGTCAGAGGCGGAAACTTTGCTATCCGTGTAGACATCCCGGGATTACGTATGTAATCAACGGATAGGTTTGCTGAAAGCAAATGGATGTTACAGACTAATACACACATAAACAAAGCCACTCCAACATCTTCAAAAAAACATAACAGACACCTCACACGTCTCGAACTGTCGGACTACCAGCCCAGTTCTCCTCGTGCTGCTGGGAGAAAGGGAGCGGGGGTTTCGGTAATACATGTACACGTTCGGTACCGGTTCGGTACCGGGGTCTAAGCGATGTCAGGCAGGGCAGCCGGTCGAGGTTACAGCCTACCCCACCGCCAAATCAAAGTCCTTCAAAGAAGGCACCGTGCCTACCCCATATAAAAATGGGTATAAAAGCACGTTAAAACGAAGAAGAAGAATGTGTGTGTGTGTGTATGTATGTATGCATGTGTGAATATGGATATGTGTTTATTTACATTGGTTGGTGCGTTTGTGTATATGCATATCGTGAGCCTTAGTAGAGTAACAATAAATAAAGAAGGAAGGAAAGAAAGAAAGAAAGAAGGCCGAAGCGAACAAAGTGTGGAGGCTCGATAACACTAACAGGGAAAGAGATTAGGCTATCTGGAGTCGACCACTAATACTTTTTCCTCTAATAAGATTTTGTACAAAGTTATTCCCTCGGGAGCTAATTACGAAAGGCAGGCTCTTCCGTTTCTTTGCTGGAATTATCACGGAGCACCAGATTATTGATGCGATTATACGTCAATACGATTATGCGTCACTAACAAAATTTTCTTTTAATTACAGTTGTAAGATGAAGTAGAATGATTACCTTATCTGTTGCTTGTACCTCAGGAATCTTTATTACTGAGAAAAAATATTATATAACCCAACCACTTACTCCATGTAAACATATTTGTAATTGATTATGAGTAAGTAAACATACACAGATATATACATTTATACACACAAACACACACACATACACACATACACACACACATATATATTATATATATATATATATATATATATATATATATATATATATATATATATATATATATATATATATATATATATATATATATATATATATATATATATATATATATATATATATATATATATATTATTGAGGATTAGCAGTTTGGGGATTATCTGTCTACTTTTCTGTCCCTCGATTAGGGTAGGAAATCTTTCTTTGTCTGCACTCTTAGGTCTCCGAGCACTTTTCTCCTGTTGTCAGCTTTGCTTCTATACCTAGTCTGGTTTCTGAAATTTTGCTATCTGCATCAGCGCTAAATATCATAGTTTATTCGTCAGTTTTATCTACTTTTTATATGTTTATTGGAGAATATTATAAGATACAAAACAGAAGAGGCTCTTACCAAATCAATGTTCAGTGGAGCTATGTCTTGATCTATCCACTGAAATTTTGAGTTATATTCAAAAAATATCCTCTAAATCTTTTACAAGAAACGAACAATTAATACACTTGAAACAGATTTTTAATTTTATAACTTTTTATTACACAGAGACCTATTGGCTGGGATAGCACAACAATGCTCTTCTTGTGGCAGGGCAGTGGCCTGGTTCATGTCCCTGTTTGAAATAGCCGCAGCACCTTAATGCTTATTCTTTAATTTCGGACAGTACCGGAGGGTTTTGCCTTTCGCCTGTAGTGGCAAGTTCCTGAATGCTGTTCAACTGAACAGGGTTACCTCAGCAGCTGATAACTGAGGCAAAACACCAGTTATTTGCCCATTTTCCTTTCACTTTTCCTTTTGCATACTTCAAGAATCAAAAAAAGGAACTCGCAGTAAAACCCAGCGTAATTGCCTGGAATCATAATTTCCGGGACCTGGTATTTTATTTCAAGGTGGTGATATTTTCACCGCAGTAAGGTTCACAAGCATCACCTTGATTCGAATAATCAAGCAACTTGGAAATGCTCAAGGAAACTTGTTTGTGTTCATTTCAATGTTAAGGTCAGTGATTAAGAGGCGTGTGTGGGAAAACTTTAACATAAAAAATCTTTTGTAGAAAAATGTTAAAATTACTTTTTTTTTATGTTCTCATGAAAGGAACCTAAAATAAATGTTCCTTCTTTGGTCATATTTCAAAAAATGCAGTTTTGCACTAACTTCATTATGTTACAGAAGCATGGCAAAGGTATTATGCTATGAAAAAAATACCCAGTTATGCTGAGGAATTATGCAGTGGAATTACCACCAAACATATTTATAACTTTTGCTTCCTAGGAGAAGCATTTTTTTTTTTTTTTTGAGGAAAATTACATTGGTAAAATCAATAGATAAAAAGTGTTCTTTCCCCTTATTTCATGGTCTATTGAAGAATGTTGAATGTATTTCCTCTTAAAACCAATGCAATTGG
Source organism: Macrobrachium rosenbergii (assembly GCA_039081455.1). Taxonomy (NCBI): domain Eukaryota; kingdom Metazoa; phylum Arthropoda; class Malacostraca; order Decapoda; family Palaemonidae; genus Macrobrachium; species Macrobrachium rosenbergii. The sequence continues at coordinate 15,483 of JANJGK010008214.1, forward strand.
ATGTTATTTGTAGCTAGTGATAAAATTATAAACTCGCTCCTTTGAGTTAAGAGCAAAACACAAATCGTAATGCAAAGCGTATTTATGATGACGGGAAGAATTCACACAATATTAAACCAAGAAACATTATCACAATTGGTAAAATACAAAAATACATCAAACACTTAATTGAATTGATTTATAGATTTTAAACCAAAAGGGAAACGTCAGCGTTATAAACTTGACCTCGAATCTTAAGAAATTAAGAAAGTGCGCCATGGGCAAGATATGCTTGCATTGTAGCGATCATTCATTATTCATAACAGTAATTTATTATTCCTTATACAACAACTGCTCGTCATCCATTACATGGCAATGACTCTTCATTTTTTCTGGTGCCCTTCTGGCAATGAGGTGTTCTTGGTCGGTTATGATGGTCAGCCTTGGTCAACAGACACTGGAGTGTCACCTTAGAAGAAATGTTATTGGTTATAGTCGCATAACCAGTATACATTATAGGGAGTGACAGACGCCACATATCTGATCCACAGAAATACCTCGTGATATTATCATCTATGATTTATAATGAACTACCATAGATAGACTTCATGACTGACTTGAAAAATGTATGAACTAGATAACAATTTCCGCTTTATATCTAAACACTAATAAGAGTTTGTGAACACTAGCACTACACTTCTTATTCAGTTTCAGTGTTACTAGTAGAGCCAAAATTCTTAGTTCAAACTGAGCCACTTAGTATTCAGGGCAAACTAAGGTCGTAAGGGCGTTGAATAAGAACAGTCTTGTATGAAAATTCCGTACAGAAGAATGTTGTGAAATCGGAATCTTTTTAGTTTGTTGTAAAAGAGAACCACTGAGATGGCTATTTGTCTGTCTGTCCGCACTTTTTCTGTCCGTCCTCAGATCTTAAAAACTACTGAGGGTAGAGGGCTGCAAATTGGTATGTTGATCATCCACCCGATAACCATCAAACATATCAAATTGCAGCCCTCTAGCCTAAGTAGTTTTTATTTTATCGTGCGTCTGGCACCGCTATAGGTACCAACAACACAGGCCACCACCGGGCCGTGGCTGAAAGTTTCGTGGGCCGCGGCTGAGAGTTTCATACAGCATTATACGCTGTACAGAAAACTCGGTTGCGCCGAAGACACTTCGGCTCATTTTTTACTTGTTTTTGTTTGTAAATGACACTACTCATTTCTGTGGTGTCCACAACAGATATGCAGGATCTCAATACCACCTATCATAGATGGAGAAGCAACGACTTTTGATTGTCTGCTTAGCTCCGTCAACTTTTGTTAGTTAGGACCTTTAAACATCATAATTTTCTTATCCGATGAACTATTTTTAATACACCTGTGGTTCAAAATGAAGTTTCAACCAAACAACTATCTATACCTTATCTATATGCATCTGTATGTTCATTTTAATCATGGGAGAGTGAGTGGTCAGCTCGTTTTATATAAGCAATTGGGAAAGAGAGCTGTTATATCACACCATTTTGTTATAATGGCGTTTGTATGATTACGTTGCAATGGTTAATTGACTGTCATCACTTCTATTCCCATTTGACGGTATCATCAACCTCATAACCACTGTACTTATCAGCCATCATCATCGTCAACATTGAGTAGTAACACCAATTTCGCTATCACTATACTTGTTGTTGTTGTTAGGAGGTCTAATTCATCGGCCCAAACTTTCAGGCTCCTGCAAAGTTCTGATAAGGTTTGTGGCTTATTGACGGCCTTCATATTTTCAATCAAGTTCCTTTTGTCAATTTGATTTTTAACTGTCTTATCGATAGTGCAGATGGTGCCGTCACCTGCATGCAGTTCGAAGTTAAAACCAATTTTGCTTTCTTTTCCAAATTATTTTTATCACGAAACATTTACAGAGAATAGAGAAAACAAAAAGAAATATTCACTTACTTGGCTCCTAAGTCCTGCTGAGATCCATTTTTGTGGTCTTTGGTTGTTGAGTATTCTAGGCAAGTTCGTAGATAGAGTTTTATAACGTTTATATGTAGTCAGCATCAGATAAATATTGCACCTTGGTCTTCGGTTATACAATGAAATAAACACATAAGAACACCATTATATGAATTTGTAATATGCTAATGACGATGTAGGTAACGCCGATTCTTCTTCTGATGGCTCAAACTCCATCCTGCTCGAGATAAAGGTCCCTTAGACCTCTCCAGATTTACGACAAACTTGAGTTTTGTAGTTTTCCCCAGAAAATGATGGAAACGAGGAAACAGAGGTTATATCGGGTAACAATGACGACTCAGTAATGAATTTACATTTTGTCCATAATCTCGCCCAGTCTAGTATAGACACCCTTCTTGGTGGGTGAAACAAATGGCGGAACATCACTGAAACATAAAACAGAACGAATTCAATATCAGTGATCACATAGAATTGTCAATAGTTGACCTGATCACCCGCATGATAACTTGGTTTAGAAGAAGGAAGCAAAACCGCAAAAAACGAATTTAAATAGAAAACAGACAATAACTGAATTAAGTACGACTCCATGCGAAAAGGTCCTACGAAAAGAGTTATAAATAGTGACCTTCTATTTGACAGAACCAAAAAACTTCTTCCTTTTCCTATTTCCTGATTCTCTTAGCTTTACAGAAAAAAGGCCTTGTATTTAGTGCGGGTGGTTCTTTGTGATTTTAAAAAGGGAAAGCTTTTGCAAGAAAATGAGATTAAAATGTCCAGATAAACTAATGAGCAATGTCGATTCCTTAAACAGCCCATTGAATTTCATTTATTCAAAGGAAAATATCAAATATCTCAATGAGAGAGAGAGAGAGAGAGAGAGAGAGAGAGAGAGAGAGAGAGAGAGAGAGAGAGAGAGAGAGAGAGAGAGGTCCGCTGAGTTCCCCCCAAAATCCTTTTGCTTTTGACCCATTACCATAAATCGGTGGGAACTCCCGACGCCTTCAAAGAGTCCCGGAATGGAATTGTTTCATGAGCCATCTCCTACGACGTCCATTGCTGGTGGTCAGCCGCGGTTTTACTCCGATGGAGTCATAAATACAAACTTTTTCTCTGAAGCTTTTCGGCAATTCTTTCATTTACATGATGCTTGCTTCGTTGGAATGTTTTTGGATATATTTGTCATCAGTTTTATTATTTGTTTGATCTTTCGTGGAAGGGTTTCATACAACTAAATACAAAGTGCAGCTTAGTGTTATCTAGATATTCTTATGAGGTTCCAGTATGCTTTGTACTTTTTAATTCACTTATTCTAACGTCTATTGATCAAGTAGTCCCTAGATTTTAATTACACAATATCCTTGTTTCCCGACCTTTATGACATAATTATTTATCTCCCCCATCCACTCCCTGGAAAATAAAAATTTTTTGATGATGATAATGAAAAAGTCTGATGCAGATGCTGCTTTCCTTGAATATTTGCTTGTAGAAGGGAAAACGGAACGGTAAACCGAAGCAAAAGTAATTTAATAAAGGTAAAAAAAAATCGCCGAAGTTTCTTCAGCGCAAGGGAGATATCTGTACAGCCGCTACAGCATATACTCAAGGCCACCGAAAATAGATCTATCTTTCGGTGGTCTCGGTATAATGCTGTATGAGCCGCGGTCCATGAAACTTTAGCCACGGCCCGGTGGTCGCCTATCCTATATCGTTGCCAGAAGCACGGTCATGGCTAACTTTAACCTTAAATAAAACAAAAACTACTGAGGCTAGAGAGCTGCAATTTGGTATGTTTAATGATTGGAGGGTGGATGATCAACATTCCAACTTGCAGCCCTCTAGCCTCAGTAGTTTTTAAGATCTGAGGGCGGACAGAAAAGTGTGGACAAAAAAAAGTGCGGACAGAATAAAGTGCAGACAGACAGACAAAGCCGGCACAATAGTTTTCTTTTACAGAAAACTAAAAAACGGTTAAGTGATAGTATTTCAAAAATGAGAAAACGTGGTTGCAAAGAATTGACAACATTGCCATGAAATAGGAAAGTAGAGAGAGTTGCAGAAGGCTCTTCAGAGGACAAGAGAAGGCCAAAGGGGACGAAAATGGGCATGAGGAAAAATGATTCAGCCAAGCCTCAGTTGTGGAAACAATGATTACTGAGCAATTAATTGCCTTGAGGAAAATCTAAAAGACCTTATGTCACTAGACTGTGGATCTTCACCTACTTCTTAGGTAACTATGTCAGACTTCTACTGAAACGGTAAACCTTTTGCATTGGTAGCCATAAATTTAAACCACACATGATTAACATTTTTTCCTTGGAAAATTAAAATCTTATGGTGATATAAAGTTGGCTTTAAAGCTCTTAATCAACGACAATGATGAAATTAAGTGATATGATATTTTAAATATTGCACTGAAACTAAGTCATTGAACGAATCAAGAGAAAATTAACCAGATATTCAGGAACAGAACGTGCCGTTGTTGAGAAAAGGACCTGTTTTAAAAGTATATACGAAAAAGTCAGATGCATTTATCATTAGACAGAAACCATTGCTCTCACTCATTGGTTACATGTTACTGAAAGGCATATAAAATATTAGAAAACTAAAAATTTGTGTATCAAAAGCTTGTCTCATTGATTGGTCAAAGCCCATTAAAATGAAAGAAACTTTTGCTACAATTGCAACTACAATTTGGAACGTTGACAATAACAAGATGATGAAGACAGGTTCAGAGGCTTCGATCTCTCTCCCTTAGACTTTGCAGACATTGTAGGTGCTATTGGACAGAGCATGTTCACATGGCTTATGAAAACAATATTTCTAAATAAGAAAAGAAACACTGCTTTTATCTACAAAATGCCACCAGTATGGTTTGCAAATAAAACCCCCATGGCCATTTTTAAGAACTGGTGTAAGAATTATGTGTTATTGTTTTCAAACGCTATGACTACAGTTCAAGTATATCAAATAAAAATGACTTTGCTGGAATTTGGATTGTCTACTACAGTCATTCACACTGTAATTTTAGTAATTTCTTATAGGTTAGGCGCTACCTCAATTGTATACCGTTATTCAGTTCGACTTTTCATTTGAATACATAATCAAATGTACTCATTATATGTTCCTGAATTTATAGTACATAAAATGCATTACCTATTTATTTTCATATCCAGTTATGTTCACAGTTGTTTTGTATTGAGAGAGAGAGAGAGAGAGAGAGAGAGAGAGAGAGAGAGAGAGAGAGAGAGAGAGAGAGAGAGAGAGAGAGAGAGAGAGAGAGAGAGAGAGAGAGAGAGAGAATGTAGCATAGGAAAATGAAAATGAAAACTGCAAAATAAAACAAATAATATCTTGTTTGAGCAAATAATTCTTATAATTTTTCAAAGTTTTTTTTTGATGGCCCACAGCACATCAGTCCTATTTTCTTGTTCTGTTTGTTTGATTCCATTTGTTCGAAGATCATATGGTTTTTTATATATGAAGAAATTTAGGGAAGGTTTCTCTGCCCTTAATACATTTATAAGCGTTTCCTGTTTTTGACAAGTTTCTTTTTCTTTTTTACTTTTATTAATCGAAAATATTTTAGTTTTCCAATTCCACATAGCATTCACTTCTCTTTTCAGTGATTAAAATGGATGAAAGTTTTCTTTCCGTTTTTATGGATATTTTTGTTTGATGTCCAACGTTTTTCACAAGTCTTTGAATACACTAGCAAATGAATTACTCTTTCACAACTCAGCTTGAGGCATTTGAATGCAATTCATTACGCGTTATTTTTCTTATCCCTGAGGACTATCATTTATAAAAAAAAAAAACGCTCCTGCAAATAGCAAGAGATGCGTACCTCAAATTAGAATAATGTAATATTAAAATGACAACACTCTTTTCTCTCCAGCTAACCTTTATTTGTTTTTATCTGTTTGTTCCAGTCGTTCATTCCATCAAAATGCTCCATTTAATAAAATATTCATTTTGGTGCAAAAACCAAACATTTTCTGTAAGCGCAGGCAGGACGCCGTCTCGTTTCCCTTCCCGTTACTGGTATCTACACTCTTTCTCTCTCTCTCTCTCTCGTCAGTATTTAGAATTAGAAATCTCTTTCTATACTTTCCACTGAAACCTTGTAATGTAATTAATGTGCTGTTTGTTGTTTAAAATGTTTGAATGAAAGCTTTTGCGAGAGCATTATGAAAACCTTTTCATTCCAATCGATGAGCAATTTTTTAGAGAACTCTGAAGAATGGCTTTATCATTCTTTATAAATATTATCTTGCAACCTTTACATCTCACTCTAAAACTCGCTAAAGCAATTAACTTTTGTGATTGTGAAAGGTTAAGAGGAATCTAAAAATGCCTAATCTGTTTAGTATTTCCTAAAAACTGAAAATTGGAAGCAGTACCGAATACAAATAAAAACGAGGAATATCGAAAAGTTGATAGAAGTAAAACGGTCATAACAGATACACATAAAACGAATATTTATTAAGCAATAAAGAAAAATATGAATGAAATGATTAGTGAAGCGGCTGATATTAATATTTTCATTTAGACATTTCATTACAGAATACAGGTAAGTAATATTTACTTTCTTTTAAGAAATGGAAGCGAGTCGTGAATAGTAGATTGCTTTAATGATTTTGGAATCAAATTTCTCTTGACCCGCAGAGTCCGTAGGCGGACTCTAACCGTAACTTGGATAGCTCTACGAATTTTGAGCCAGACCTAGAAAGAAGCGCTGGGAAGACAAAGGGAATTTTGCACCTAATCTTCTTCTGTCTTAGAGGGAAAATCACTTCGATATCGAGGGTTTTTGTTAAGGTCAGGTGACTGCTTGCGAGAAGAAAGTCGTCAAGAAATTTAGAAATAGAGATACTCCACGTACTCTTCAGAACTATGTTTAGGCACCATTTATTAGATTTACTTTATCATGATATTACTTCCCACATGGTCAACCACTAACTGATTTATTATCATGGAATTCTGACAAGACATTGGTTTCTGCTAGTGGAAAAGTAGTGTAGGACATTAGAACAAGAGGGTCATAATTTTAGGATCAGTTGTAGTTTCTCACACCTGAAAAATGCCTAATAATTCTTTGTCATACATGACAAAGTGTCATATATGACTTGAAAGTTTGACAAGTTTTACATTCGTGCTTGATTTTTTGTTTTACAAATAGAATATTATAGTTCCTGAAAATACATAAAAACCATTGATTCAGCCATTGGTCATCGATTTGTGTTTTTTGGGGAAACTCAAAGTTCTACGGGGGTCATGTTTTGTTTTGGATGGTGATCGCGGAGGGTCTGCTGGAGGGCCTTATAACCTCTTCAGACTGATAGTGGTTAATGTTGTCCAATAGACTTCTCAAAGACTTAGCAAGAGATGATGTTCATTGTAAATTTTATAAGACCGATGAACTGCCTATAAAGAACTAACTGGGATATCTCATCATCATAATAGTTCGTAGAATATTAATAAAAGTGTCAGGGTGGGACTATAACTCTGTCTCAATCTGCATCAGTAAAATCACTTTATCATTACCTTGTATACTTGTAATTTCAATATAATTATGAGAGAATGTAATAACCGTTTCGAGGAATCCTCATGAATTCTTGGTATATTCAAAATCGTGTATCAAAATCTACTTTTCTCATTTGCATTTTCTTTCTAATACTAAATATTCTTGCAAACCATAAAATAATTTTCTAAAAGTTGAAATGTAAGCACATGTACTTGAAATAAACACAATATCAAGATTTTCCTCGGTAGGTCATCCATGCTATAAATTTAAAAATTGCCTATGTAAATAGAAAAGTAATAAACCAGTGGCTTGCTTATACTTTCTCATATCAAGAAGTGGAAAGAAAATTTAACAATTTTTTAAAATTATCCTGTTACATTTCATGAAGTGCTTCTTGTAATCCAATCTTTCCTGCCACTTGGAGGTCTGGCTTTGGAGTGCGAATCAGACCTCGTCTTGGTAAAATTCCTCTATTCATTATGACTGTTTTAGTTTTCTGCAAAAGAAAACTATTGTGCTGGCTTTGTCTGTCCATCCGCACTTTTTCTGTCCTCCCTCAGATCTTAAAAACTACTTGCTGTATTCACCCAGCCAATGTCAAAGATTAGTTGCAGTTAAGGTAATATAAAATAGAATACTTACGGTACATTTCTACAGTACAAAGGATGACTACCAAAGCCGGCATGGGAGCTTCAGTACTTTCAACAGAAACAATGTCCTTTGTTAGTCTTATACAGTCACCGTGAGTCCTATCGTCCTAGTGGGATACTGTAACAAAGTATTGTAAGTACCATCACCTGTTAGTCTGGCTTGTGGTTAGTAATGGCATTATTAGTGGAGCTTCTTAGAAGACGCCATTTCTAGCTGGTGGGCACGTGCGTTCATCTGTTCAGAAGCCTGTCATTCGAGGCATCCAGTCTTCTTTAGTTTTTATTATAGGAAAGGTGATAGAATGAGACAGAATTATTACGATACTGCACTACTGAGGCTAGAGGGCTGCAAATTGGTACATTGATCATCCACCCTCAAATCATCAAACATACTAAATTGCAACCCTCTAGCCTCAGTAGTTGTTATTTTATTTAAGCTTAAAGTTAGACATAACCGTGCGTCCGGTAACGCTATAGGACAGGCCACTACCGGGCCGTGGCTGAAAGCTTCATGGGCTGCACCCCATACAGCGTTATACGCTGTACAGAAACTCGATTGCGCTGAAGAAACTTTTACCCAATTTTTACTAGTTTATACCGTAATCAACTCTGTTTATATCAGAAGTCATTAACCGGGTGTGAAAATCTCTTTGATCACACTTCTTTTACGATGGATCCAGACTTCGATTGAAATTGACATTTAATTTGAGTTTGCTGCTCCCAGGACCCACTGTGGTCCTGACTGTTCCTACAAAATAACGTTCTGGCATCACTTTGCCAGCTTTCTCTGCACGGGATTTTCATTCTATGTCTTTGTGAGCTTTATTTTCATTCATCCACAAAGTTCTAATTCTTTCATGCCGGGAAATGATTGTTTTGCGGATTCAGGTAAATAGACTATTTTTCAGCAAGGTCATGGTTTATATTTAATCTGTGTCTCCTGTTTTTAGGTTACGTTTTCTCATTCTCTCCTCACCTTCATATTCATTATAAGATCAAATATCTAATTTGCAGATATCATACTTAAAGATTTCTAAAATAATACCAAAACATTTAAAGAAAGACTTCCTCTTTGCTTATTTATGGCAAATAACATATCGTTGCTTAACAGTATATCGTTACCCAGATTACACATCCTCGTAAAATTACCTAGATACGGGTAACCTTCAGTTTTCCTGACACCACTTGTAATATGCCTATTTAAATAGTCCTGTGCAGAGAGATGGCAATATCTACAAAAGTAATTGCTGCTGTAGATAGTTTTATGTTGGAGAGAGGCTGGAAAAGAGATTTTTCTGGAATTGTAGCTTGTCTAAGAAATGGAATAATGCTGTAGAAGTGTAGAGTACAAACAAATCTGCTGAACAAACTTATTTGAAACGGCATAAATACAACCTAACATGGGGTTCATTTCTAATGCTCATGAAGTTAAGTAGATGAAGGATTTACTCTTATCACACATAAAGTAGGCCCGTTGTAAGATCAAGCAAAACTACTGAAAGATTTCAATCTTTTCTGCATGTTTTGACTCTCAAAATGCATGTATGTGCGCTTATATCACCACCTTTTGTATAATGCGAGTGAGTTTTGAATTACAGCAATTTGCTGATTCCCAAGCCGAAGCTATTATTGGTTCATTGTTTGTGTTCGAACTGTTACAACGGTAGTTTATACGTTGGGTAACTATCATTGCTTCAGCAACAACTGATGTTCCTACCACAGGCCAGGCAGAAACGACAATTGCTGTTTTATCACAGATATGGCAGTAAACAAAAGGTGACGAACAGGAAGTCATGCAATTTCTGTGCAGTTCAGCACTGTATAACCAAGTGAAGAGTAAAATATTAAAAATTTTCGTATAAGTGAATACAGAAGGACATAAAAAAGTTCGTAGAAGTGAATTTACAAAAAGACCTTTTAGTATATAAACATACTGTAGATTACAAAGGTAGGAAAATGTGTTATGCACAGTATGTTTGTTTGTGTATGCGTATGATGGGAACGTGGCTGGGGAAGGATTTGGGGTTATTATTTATATTTACAATGCCTAGTTACTTAGGGGTGGTTAATTATGTACATTATATTTACATAATGCAATTCAATTGTGAAACTACATTATTACATTAGTTTTACATTCTGTTTCTTGTTCTTATGTATCTAATAATTGTATTGATTTCTTCTGAAGTATTTGGTTGGGGATTGTTATGGGAGTGACCTTGACCTTGTGTTCTTCCCCTGAGGTAGTTGGTGAGGAGGCCTTGCCCTAATTCCTGCCGTCTGGACGTTCAGCGTCGGCTTGGTTGTTATATACACAGCCTTTGTTATTGTTAGCTCCAGACATGTGTTGCTTTTGCATTTTATTCTGGTGTTGTCTATCAGTTCTTGTTGTGTTTGTCTGGCTTTTTCATATTTTCCCACTTCTACATTCAGTCTTTTTTTAAGATTCTGGATAAGGAAAACCAATCTGGGTGTGGTCATAATCCACATTGATATTCATCTCCTTGGGCATAGATCCACCAGCTGTTGGCTTTCACCTCCCCAGGGCATAAACCTCATTGGTATTTCTTCCTCGGCTTTTGTCGAGTTTGTTAATTCAGAAGACCATAGTAAAATATTTCTACGGACTCGCCATAACTCATAAGAAAGGCACTCTCTGACTGCCAGTTTTGTGAAATTAAGTCTCGTTCATTTTTACTCAATCAGAAACTTAGCAGGTTTGCTGACATTTCCTAGGTAGTTTATAAAACGCGCAGAGGGCTCTATTCAGAAATTATTTAAATTAAATATTACAGTGAACGACATAACGATCATAAGCCAGGACGCGGAATCATTGTTCACAAAGATTCCTGTAAACGACATCCTGAATTTCATAAGGGGAAAAATCAACTTGCGAAGACTTATTTCCTCTGGGCAGTGAAAAAAAAACAGTTAAATTCATCAAGCTCCATGCAGCCAATAACATGCCCTCTTTTAACTGAAAGGTTTACAAAGATTTGAGTGTGGGATAGGTAGCCTGCTGTTCCTCTCTAAGCTAATGTCTGCATGTGCTTTAATGACTCAATCCCAAAGTGGTTTTGGTGCGACGCTTTGATGACATTTTCACGTTCTGGAATAATAGCTGAGAAAATTTTGATATCTATTTGCAGTAAAATGAATTCACTTCTAGCATTACGTTCAAAACTGAATGAGAAAAGGACAGGACCTGGCCTTCTTAGATGTATCAACAGGGAATCATTCAAGTACAGTTTCAACGTCTCTATTTCCTGCATTCATTTCCTAACTATCATGACATTGCAGTTTCAATGAAGACTGAGGTATCAGTGTCATTTTTTTCTCGGAGGACCAGGAACCTGTTCTGACGGATACGTAGACAAAGGAGTCGATTTCATCTGTAAACAACTCAACCAGCTGCCTCACTATGTCGGCGGAAAAGACATCAAACAAGCCAGTAAGGCCGGCCCTAGACGTAACTGTTTATCTGAACGATATAACTGATCAGATAAATCGTTACGATAAAACTGACGTGTAGGGGGAAATTTGCGCAGATTTTGATCGTTTCAGATGAACTGATCGAGCGGTATGAACAGTTGCATCATTCATACTTTTTATCTGAACGATCTAACGATTGTTTGCCTTTCAGATGAAAATCTCGGTATTATTACAGTTTCGGTCAAATTCGGATATGTATTATTTTTTTACTCGTTATCATTCATTTTTGAGATGATTCATACGAAAAACTTACTCGAATCTTGCGCAAATTAATGGTTAGGAAGATATTTGCCGATGAATATTGTTCCTTATTGTTATCCCATCAAAGTACGAGTTACAAGGCAAGACAGTAAACTCCCCCCACCCCCCCCCCACCCCCCACCCCCCCCACCCCCCACCCCCCACACCCCCCCACCCCCCACCCCCATAGCTAACACGGCAAAATTGTAACCAGTCAACACCGAAACTGTAATTTTACCTAAAAAATAACACCACGTGA
>JANJGK010008215.1:0-22500 GCA_039081455.1 Macrobrachium rosenbergii
ACGTAGAAGCGAAGTACATCGATTCTCAATAGAATGCTACAATAGGTCTACCTATTCACTACGGAACCAACTGTTACGTCAGCCATCGAAGTCACAATTCACCGTTACGTCACAAATCCAGTAACGACTATTGAACTAAAAGCGGAATATATTTCTTCTCGATAGAATGCAACCATAGGTCTAGTTCTCACTTCTTCTCTGTCTTCAGCTTTGCCCATTTCTTATGGGGTCGCTGTTTCCTGTCAGCCTTCTCCATACCACCTTCCTCTGTCCAATGCATCCTGACTTCTCAAAGATCTTTCTCCCACACATCACTTGCTATTCTGTCCTTCCATCTGAACTTTGGCCCACTCTTCTTCCCCTTCCCTCCGCCTCCACGATCTTAATAACCCTTTTACACACATGATCTTCTTTTCTCCGCATGACATGACAATAGGTCTAGCTCTTCTTCTTCTTTCGACTGTATTAGTCCCACTGTATAGCAGGGTCGGCCGCTCGAATCAACTTTCTCCATTTATTGCTATTCCTTGCATCTTCACCCAGTTCCACCTCACCCCTATCCCTCCTCACCACATCCATTCAGCGGATCGGAAGGATGGATGTGATGAGGAGGTATATGGGTGAGGTGGGACTGGTACGAAAGCCACAATATTTACCTCCTTCTCTCCTCCTCCTCCCCCTCTCTCTGCATTTCTTATTTGTTTTGGTCGTTTGAAAAGAATTGAATTTCTTTGCGGGCGGTCAGGTGACGCAAATACCAATTAGGCAGGAGAGTGCGATTCCCTGGGGATTCCAGAGGTCCGTGAAAAACAACGAGGACGCCGCAAGTCTTCGAAGTGGGTACGAAAGCGCGAACGCTGGAACTGTCAGGTAAGAAATGGGTCTCAGATTGTTTTCTGAGTAACATTTCTAAGTCACAATTCTGACTTAGTTCTCATTCGGGAAAAGATGAAATTGTCAGGTAACTGATTGATTGATTGAATATAGAATTTAGCCAAAGGCCAAGCACTGGGACCTATGAGGTCATTCAGCGCTGAAACGGAAATTGACAGTAAAAGGTCTGAAAGGGATAACAGGAGGAAAACCTCAAAGCAGTTGCACTATGAATCAATTGCTAGGAGAGGGTGGAAAGTAAGATGGAAGAAAGAGAATATGAAAGGAGGTACAGTAAAAGGAACGAAAGGGGTTGCAGCTAAGGCATGCCCCCCACCGTCAAAAAAAAAAAAAAAAAAAAAAAATATGGGGGAAATTGTCAGGTAGGAAATGGGTAAAGATTGTTTTCTGGGTATGATTTCTAAGTAATATTTTCGGGGTATTTTTCGTTCCGAAAATATTGTATAAGATGATTAAATTACTTTTAAAAACTGTAATAAAAAATCAAAAGTAACCTGAGATAAAACAAAATAATGCGATATTAATGATAAAAGCTAACTTGGTACCAGTGAAATTCAGTAATACCCAACTGATCTCGATGAAATGTCATTCTCTCGTACGCCCACATCTTGCACCATTCAGAAAATTATCACTCGTTTGCAAAATCTTTGAATGAAACGCCTTAAAACGTCATCTGCTTAGGTATGGTAATGTCCTACAACGAAAACGAAAGGTCGCTGAATTATTCATTGGCCCAGGAATGCCAAGTGGCAGTGTTGCTACGCTACTCCTAAATTATTGAGAGTTGGGCGGCACCAGCATTTGACAGGTAGGGTTGAAATGTCCAGGAATCATTACGTAATAATCTATTGTCATCTTCCTGGTTAAGTGTTCTTAATTTGGGTTTTTCCTAGTTTTATCTTGATTAAATGTTCTTAATTTGTTTTTTTTCTGGTTTTGCCTTATAAGCGCACGATATAATTATGGTATCATATAGGAAATTATATAGAATATTCTTAGCCTATATCCCCATGAGTGGAAAGATGTTTGAAAAAATCCTCATTTCAGCACAAATTCTACGTCACACAAAATAGGGTTAAGGTTGGTGTACGTTGGGAGAGGGGTGGGGGGGAGGAAGGCTGGTGTTTAGGATGGGGGAAGGGGGCGTGGGAAAAGGGGGGAGACTGATATACACGTATCGTTCAGCAGGTTCACTCGGATAATGGATACAAGAGGCCTAATTGAACCGGCTTACCGTGAGCATCCCAAACTGATTTCGACTAAAAGATAAAGCGCAGACAACTATTTCCCTCTTGGCAAAGTAGTGCACATGGCGCGTGACATAGGCAGCAATCATACCTTGCCTCTCTTTCACTTGGTCTCTCGAAGTTCCATCCGCTCCTGCGTGACTTCGTCTCCTTATATTCTCTTTATCACGACGTTCCCTTCTTAATCCTCAATTAGAGAGAAGCCAATCACTTGCGCATAACCAAGCTGCCGAGTGGAGAGAGAGAGAGAGAGAGAGAGAGAGAGAGAGAGAGAGAGAGAGAGAGGGCACAGATACTCCAACCATGAGAAATCAGATTAGGGAGATGAGATAGGCGCCCTTGTTGGAGACACTCCTGCGGTCCCGCGTTATTCCAGATACACTCCAATTAAGACCGATGTTGCCAGTAAGATCGCAATTTCGAAAATGGTCCAATCGTCTCTAACATCTTTGTCTGTTCAGTGAATATCTATTCAGTGGATATGTGTGGCGTCGCGCACTTTTTTTCCTAAAGAACTTGGAAGTTTCATGTTGTCCTAGTTCATTGGATGCCCTCGCAGTCATTCTATATAATGATCTTGTCTGTCATTGTAAGCGTCACATTCTTCGTTCGCGCTTTTACTCTGTGCGATAACAATTAACATATGGGCTTCATTTCAACCGCGTGGTATTTCTGTACAGAAAATTCGTAACTTGAAGTTATCCTATTTATCCAAAAAAAGATAGAAATATATATAGGCTATATATATATATATATATATATATATATATATGTATATATATATATATATATATGTATATATATATATATATATATATATACACTATATATAAATAGGATATATATATATATATATATATATATATATATATATATATATATATATATATATATATATATATATATATATATATATATATATATCTCAAGCAGGACATGACCTACCTCCACCAAATTTCGTAATGACCTTTAATCACCCTCGTCACAGATCCTAGTAGTCTCAATTACAAGTCTCCTCCATCAGCAGCCAGCCGTCTGAGACGTCAGGTAATTAAAAAATACCCTTACCTGAGACACCCCAACCCCCCACCCCTTCTCCAAAATCATACCTTGTCATTTTCGCCTCATCTCCTCTTACAGGAAACGTCAGAACGAAAGCAGATATATCCCAATTAACTCCTGAGCTGACAGTAATTACCGTGGTTCAGAGATGACCTCTCTCTCTCTCTCTCTCTCTCTCTCTCTCTCTCTCTCTCTCTCTCTCTCGGGAAATATTCTAAAATGATTTCACAAGCACTGCGCGGATGTGTGTTAACATATCGGGGGTATAAATTGTATAAAATTATATAAAATTTAAGATTCTTTCCACGAATTGTGAATTGCGTACACTATTTCATTACGGAAGCATCGAGGAATGAATAACTTCATATACATTTTCTCAAATTCATCAAATATGAATGAAGAAAATTGTTGACAGTTATTCAATCGAAGTACATTATTATTGTTATCATTATTCTTATCATTATTATTATTATTCAGAAGATGAACCTTTTTCTTATGGAAGAAGCCCACCAAAGGGGCCATGAACTTGAAATTCAAGCTTCCAAAGAATACGGTGTTCATTTTAAAGAAGTGATACAAGGTAACAGGAAATACAGAAAGAGGAGATCAGCTATCAGAACAGAAAAGATAATTAACCATTGAATAAACACATAAATGTAAGGCAGTTATTAGAATGCAAAGAGAATTGCTTCAGGGTAGCAATGCAACGCACTGAGCATTGATAGTCACAGCAAGGATTCATTTTCTGGTCATTATTCTTGATCATCTACCCTAATTTCACAGCCATGTTGCGACGTGGGACCTTTGCGACGAGAGACTTATTGAAAAATTATTTTTAAATCCATTTACTACGACTTCCTGATCTCAGTCAGTCTTCCGGGATGAGGTGGCAAGGCTGGTGTTCTCTTCTCATCCCACTGCGATCCGCCACAGTCGACCAACCACCAGGTACATGTTTCACTCTTTCCGGTAAACAGAGGCATCAAGGATTTTCAGGAATATGGCCCTAGATGTTTTTTCTCAGCGGGATCGAACTCTACTCTACTCTCTCTCTCTACACACGCACACACACATATAAGTATACATATGTATTTAAACACTTATTCATTACATAAATGTGTATGTATATAACTCTCTCTCTCTCTCTCTCTCTCTCTATAGCCTATATATATATATATATATATATATATATATATATATATATATATATATATATATATATATATATATATATAAATATATATATATATATATATATATATATATATATATATATATATTATATGTATATATATAATATATATATTATATATATATGTATATATATATATATATATATATATATATATATATATATATATATAATACGCGAGGTATTGTCCTCTCCTCAAATTCAGAATTTCGTTAATAACTCCTTCCAGTCCGGTGTTGAAGGGAAGGACCCCTTCGTTAGCAAATTGTTATGGTAATTAATTTCCAGCCTCTCTATCTCTCTCTCTCTCTCTCCACTTAAGGAATATACCATATTCTGGGCTTGACTTTTCGTAGGTATATGGAAATCAGGTTCCCAGTTTAGTCCCTCGTGCCTCTCAGGTTTGTTGTTGCAACGCCAGTCTGTGTGAATCACTCAGTCAACTAGGCTCTCTCTGTCTCTCTCTCTCTTTCTCTTTATTGTATGTGTATCTGCTTATATTTTTCAATCAATCAAAAAGGCTTCCTCTCTCTCTCTCTATTGTATGTGTATCTGCTTATGTTTTTCAATCACTCAAATAGGCTCTCTCTCTCTCTCTCTCTCTTTATCATCTCTGTAAATGCTTATGTTTTTCAGTCACTCAAATAGGGTCTCTCTCTCTCTCTCTCTCTCTCTCTCTCTCTCTCTCTCTCTCTCTCTCTCTCTATTTTGTGTATCTGCTTATATTTTTCAATCAATCAAAAAGGCGTCCTCTCTCTCTCTTTCTCTTTATCATTTGTGTATCTGCTTATATTTTTCAATCAATCAAAAAGGCTTCCTTTCTCTCTCTCTCTCTCTCTCTCTCTCTCTCTCTCTCTCTCTCTCTCTCTTTATCATTCGTCTATCATCTTATATTTTTCAATTAATCAAATAGGCTTCCTTTCTCTTTCTCTCTCTCTCTTTATTATCTGTGCATCTGATATTTTTTAATTAATCAAATAGACTCAGACTCTCTCTCTCTCTCTCTCTCTCTCTCTCTCTCTCTCTCTCTCTCTCTTATATTTTTGTCACTTTCTTTAGAACACGAATATTTCGGACCGTGGACAAAAAAAACATCATAACCCGAAGTTCTTTTATTTACTTTTTAAAACTTTTAATGAAATGTACAAAATTTACGTCTATTTTAAAATGTAATTGCGGAGAGCAAATACCGACCTTTTATTTCTCTTCTGAAAATTTTAGCTGAACTTTTGCAATTTTTATTTATGCGGCGGTTTTTCGCGGTAAACGAAAACGTGCCTTTAGTTTTCTGTAAAAGAAAACTATTGTGCCGGCTTTGTCTGTCCGTCCGCACTTTTTTCTGTCCACAATTTTTCTGTCCGCCCTCAGATCTTAAAAACCGCTGAGGCTAGAGGGCTGCAAATTGGAATGTTGATCATTCATCCTGCAGTCATCAAACATGCCAAACTGCAGCCCTCTAGCCTCAGTAACTTTTATTTTATTTAATGTTAAAGTCAGCCATAATCTTGCGTCTGGCAACGCAACAAGACAGGCCACCACGGCCGGCTGAGAGTTTCATGGGCCGCAGCTCATACAGCGTTATACTGAGGCCATCGAAAGATAAATCTATTTTCGGTGGCCTTGATTATGCGCTGTACAGAAAACTCGATTGCGCCGAAGAAAGATAGGCGCATTTTTTACTTGTTTTTCTTTGTAATAAAAACGTTTTGCATAATGAAAGGGTTTTTCATAACGGAAAAGCTTTTTATAATGAAAACTTTTTTATAATGAAAATATTTTTTTCATACTGCAAACTTTTTCATAATGAAAAGGGTTTTCAAACGGAAAATGTTTTTCATAATGAGAAATACTTTTTTTATAATGAAAAACATTTTTCATAATGAAAAGATTTTACGTATTGAAACCGTTTTTCATAACGAAAAAGCTTTTCATAATGGAAAATTTTGTACAATGAAAACATTATCACAATGAAGACGCTTGAATAGATTATTTTCCAAGTTCCAACGAAAAAAGAATATAATGTAATATATATATATATATATATATATATATATATATATATATATATATATATATATATATATATATATATATATATATATATATATCCACGGGACTTAAAACTCTGATAAAACATTTTCCCATTCAAGTTTATTTTTTTAATTAACTGACTGTTGCGTGCGGGAGGCGAACAGCTGGCAGCGGTATAATACGATAACATTTCCATAATTTCCGGCTAACAAAAATCACACATTTTCCTTTTATGGCGATGAATGCGATCCCGCGGAGAATAGTCATATGTTTTTATTTATTTTTTTATATAATTTCTGGATCTCAAATCAATGAGAGAGGGTGAGGGTGCGGGAGCATTATAGAGAAGATTTTGGAGCTCGGGAAACTGTGGTCGAAGACAGAAAAGGCTGAGGAGAACATTAATTGAACACACTGCTCTAGAGGGAAATCTCTTGCTTAGTAATATTGTTATATAATGATGGTGCTTTCAAAAGATCTTTTTCGGTTCAAACGTGTTTATTGACCTCTCTCTCTCGCGCGCTCTCTCTCTCTCTCTCTCCTGTAATACGCACTTATGAGGTTTCCCCAAGGGGAAATACTCGCAGTTTTTGAATGCTGCCCGCCAAGTTCAAATGCCCTTTCTCTATTTAGGCACGTTTATCAAGATCTCTCTCTCTCTCTCTCTCTCTCTCTCTCTCTCTCTCTCTCTCTCTCTCTCTCTCCATGTAATACGCACTTATGAGGAGGTTCCCCAAGGGGAAACGCGTAGTTTTTGGATACTACTTGCCAAGTTCAAGTATTTTCTCTCTCTCTTTCTCCATTTAAATGGGTACTCAATGAAAGTGGCCCCCTCCCCAAAAGGGAAACACTCGTAGTGTGTTTTCGGATAAGAGAGAAATGGAGGAAAAAAAAAATCTTTTTCCTTCAACCACTCTCACCGTCTTCTTCTTCTTCTTCTTCTTCCCTTCCACGATAAAATCTTTGCCCGAGCGTCTCCAATCCATCAATAGCGTCCTTCTGTTTTGTGATTTCGTCTCCCTTCCCCCTCGTTTTCCAAGTGGAAAGCAGGAGAATTTTCCCCTCGCTGCTGCCGCCTCCCAAGACCCAGATTTTCGGGAAACTTACTCAATTTTATTTTTCCCTTTTTTTTTTTTTTTTTTTTGAAGTTAAACTATTTTGGGAAAGTCATTGAATTGGCCATCTCTTTTTGCCCCGGTTATTTCGGCTTCGTGACACGGTTTTAGCGAGTTTAAACCGCCCCCCCCTCCTCCCATCCTCCCTCTATCCCCCCACCGCAGAAAAAAAGACTGAAATGGGAAAAGAAGTAGTGGAGTAATCTTTTTTTTTTTTTTTTTATACTTTCGTAAACATTATACTTTATCGATCACTTGCTAACTTCTGTAAGCGTCATCTAGTTTTCCCCAAATGATAAATTTTTATTTCGTACAATATAGCTTTCATATTTCTTGTAGGTGATTAAATTATGAATATACGAATACCAGCATATATGAATACCAAACCGTAAACTCTAATTGAACATGGACAATTTTTATGCATGTATGGGAACAGAATTATATATATATATATATATATATATATATATATATATATATATATATATATATATATTATATATATATATATATATATATATATATATATATATATATATATATATATATATATATATATATATATATATATATATGCATATATACACACACACACACTATAAACCTTTTTACCAAGCACTAGCTTTCTCACAATAAAAGCCACAATTGCTCCTTGATGATAATAACAATAATAACAATAACAACAATAAAAATAATAACATTAACGCCAAGACGAAGCGAGACCAGGAACTGCCACAGACCACTAGCCTAAGCGAGTCGCAACAAACTCCTCCTTTTAATAAAATGAAGGCGGTGGTGGTGCAGTGGTGGTGGTGGTGGAGGGGAGGGAGGAGGAAGAAGACCTTTGAACTTTACGGGCGACGCACCTGTCACTGTTTCTTCCCTCCCTCGTCACAGTCGCTTTTCTCTGCGTCTGTGTGTGTGTGTGTGTGTGTGTGTGTGTGTGTGTAATGCGATTTCACATTGCCTCAATCGTCTCTTGTTTGTCGTTTATTTTCATGGGGTTCGATTTGTCAAGATGTTGTCTTTGCTTGCTGCAATAGCTTGCATCGTTTCTCGTTTGTCATTTGTTTGTCGAGATGTTGTCTTTTTTATTTATTCAAATGGCCTGAATCTTTTCTTGTTTGTCATATATTCATGGGGTTCGATTTGTCAAGACGGTGTCTTCACTCGTTCAAATTGCCTGAATCGTTTTTTGTTTGTCATATATTCATGGGGGTTCGATTTGTCAAGATGTCTTTACTTGTTGAATAGCTCGAGTTTCTTGTCCGTCACGCTTTCGTGGAGATCCATTTGTCAAGACGTGGTCTTTATTTAGAGAAATAACTCGAGTTTCTTGTTTGTCTTATTTTCATGCCATTCGATTTGTCGAGATCTCTTTATTTACTCAAATTGCTTGAATCGTTTCTTGTTTGTCTGGTTTCATGGAGTTCAAATTTGTCAAGAAGGTGTCTATTCGTTCAAACTGTCTGAATCGTTTCTTGTTTGTCATATTTTCACGGCGTTCGATTTGTCAAGATGTCTTAATTCGTTTAAATCTCTTGAATCGTTTCCTCTATGTCGTGTTTCACGGCGTTCGATTTGTCAAGATGTTGCCTTTCTTTGTCTAAATCGCTGAAATCATTTCTTCTTTGTCCTATTTTCAAGGCGTTTGATTTGTCAAGATGTCTTCATTTGGTCAAATCTCTTTAACCGTTTCTTATTTGTCCTTCGATTTGTCAAGATTTTGTCCGCATTTGTTCATATCGCTTGAATGGTTTCTTGTTTGTCATATTTTCATGGCGTTATATTTGTCAAGACGTTGTCTTCACTTGTTCAGTTCGCTTGGATCGTTTCCTGTTTGTCATATTTTGATAGCCTTCGATTTGTCAAGCTGATATTTAAAAAAAATATAGTGTTTCTCTTCGACTACAAATGTCGAATATTTCCGCTTTTCCCTGACTGTCAGGAAAACCGTTTTACGTGTACGTAAAATGTATATAATGTATACATGGACATGTACGCCTCCTCAACGCACTCGTTTTAGAACTGGCCTCGCTCGGAGAGAGAGAGAGAGAGAGAGAGAGAGAGAGAGAGAGAGAGAAACATATTTAAAAACGAAAATATCTGAACGTCGATAGGAGCCCGCCAACGCCTTTTCCCCAAGGCTGAGGTAAGAGACCATTGCTGTCGCATCCTCTCTGGGATTAATCAGATTTACGTTGACGACAGAACGAAGTGAACGAGATGCAGCAGATGCAGCAGATGCAGCAGCAGTGGCAGCAGAAGCAACAGCAGTCCTGCTCGTTGTTCGTTTTCTTGGGACGGGTTCCGAATATGTCTTCGGAAATTTAGTGTTTCATTTTTTTTAACAATTTTTCTTTTCAGTCGTTCTGTTTAAGCACTGAATGTCAGATGCGATCCGGGAGGCTTATTGGGTCCTTACTGTATAAGCCAAGGACATTCATCTTACACGAGAGGGAAACGTTTGTTTTAATTCAAAGTTTTGTTCTTCTGTTCATCTACTTTTTTCTTTGAATGTGGTTAGTCTGTTACTGTTGGAAATTCGTTTGATGTTCATTGTTTTGTGTAATCTTGCTTCAGGGCACTAAACCCTTTTTAATTTTCTGTAAAAGGAAACTATTGTGCCGGCTTTGTCTGTACGTCAGCACTTTTTTCTGTCCGCACTCAGGTCTTAAAGACTACTGAGGCTAGAGGGCTGCAAATTGGTATGTTGATCATCCACCCTCTAATCATCAAACAATCCAAATTGCAGTCCTCTGGCCTCATTAGTTTTTATTTTATTTAAGGTTCAATTTAGCCATGATCGTGCGTCAGGCAACGATACGGGACAGTGCTGGTCCCGCGTTCGATTCTCCGCCCGGCCAATGAAGAATTAGAGGAATTTATTTCTGGTGATAGAAATTAATTTTTCGTTATAATGTGGTTCGGATTCCACAATAAACTCTAGGGCCCGTTGCTAGGTAACCAATTGGTTCTTAGCCACGTAAAATAAATCTAATCCTCCGGGCCAGCCCTAGGAGAGCTGTCAATCAGCTCAGTGGTCTGGTTAAACTAAGATATACTTGACTTAACGATATAGGACATGACACCACCGTGCGGTGGTTAAAATTTCATGGGGCGCGGCTCATACACCATTATACCGAGACCACCGAAAAATAGATCTATTTTCAGTGGACTTGATTATACGTTGTACAGAAAACTCCATTGCGCCGAAGAAATTTCGGCGCATTTTCTACTTTTTATTTTTAATTTCACAGACAAAAGACATTTGTTTTACAGATAAAATATGACTTTTTTGAAGTTTACGTTGAAATATCTCAATGACATCTTACGATAATCTTTCCTAATCACTCCACAACGCAGTGAATGTTAAGTATAATTTGTCAGGGTACAAATTCGTAGAAGTTAGTGACATTGATTCGTGAAATTTCATGAAAATTTTAAACTAATACTTATTTTTTTTAAATTGACAGGTTTCACGCCATAAGCCACCTCCCTTCCAGTAACTGATACCTGTACCATACTACTCCTAATTTTAGAGCCATCCAAGAGATTAAAATTCAAAATTTTGAATGATTTCTTTCAATAAGAAATGTAAAACCCGTTTCAGTTATAAAAATAGCTTTCACAACAGATACTGAACAGAGTGCTCTCTACCTAATGACATATAGAAGACAACTCAGGTTGATTATGAGTCTCCTTTCTAACTCAAAAAGCGAACAGACCACATGCCAAACTCAAAACGATTCTCACTTTTTTCTTACTCAAAGAAAGAATCGACTGCATATGTAGTCAATACATGCGTAACTCAAACCGATTCTCATTCTGCTTTCTAATTTAAACAAGGAAAAAATGCGCCGAAGTTTCTTGGGCGCAGTCGAGTTTTCTGTACAGCGTATAATCAAGGCCACCGGAAACAGATCTATGGTCTCGGTATAATGCTGTGCAGTATGAGCCGCGGCCCTTGAAAAATTCAGTCACGGCTCGGTGGTGGCCTGTCTATAGCGTTGCCAGACACACGATTATGGTTAACTTTAATCTTGAATAAAATTAATCTACTGAGGCTAGAGGGCTGCAATTTTGTATGTTTGATGATTGGAGGGTGGATGATCAACACAACAATTTGCATCCCTCTTGCCTCAGTAGTTTCTAAGATCTGGGGAGGGACGGAAAAAGTGCGGACGGACAAACAAATAGCCATCTCAGTAGTTTTCTTTTACAGAAAACTAAAATACGTAACTCAAGTTGACTCTCACTGATTTCTACCTCAAAAAACGAATAGAAAGCATGCGTAACTCAAGCTGATCCTCACTGCTTTCTAACTCAAAAAATGATTAGACCAAATACGTAACTCAAGTTGATTCTCAGTTTTCTAACTAAAGAAAAAAACGAATAAAATACATACGTAACTCAAGCTGACTCACTGTTTTCTGACCTTGAAATAAAAAACGAATTGACCACATACGTAACTCAAGCCGATTCTCACTCAACTAACTAAAAAAACAAAAAAAGTCAACCTGATTCTCAATTAATGTTTTCTGACCTTAAGAAACGAATCGACCACATACGTAGTCAGTACAGAGGGCATCCATCTTTTGACCAAACGAATTTGTCGAACGATTTCACTCAAAACAAGACGACATGTCTGGAAAACACTGCCGTCTCGAGAGAGAGAGAGAGAGAGACACACACACACACACAGAAGCGTCCCGCTACACATAGATGATTAATAAGTTTTGCTCACGCATATCATCCTCTTAGGACCTGACGTCGCTAATCAGATTCTTTAATCAGCTTTGATGTTACTTCTTCCCAGAAGGCTGGAGGGAGGGAGTTCCCCAGGGGGGGATGTGAGACTCCAGAATGAGTTGTAAAAATTTCCGGATGTCCAAAATTTTTTGGATGTGTTGTAAGTAAATATGTCTTTCAGAAGGCTGGGAGAGGTGGGAGTTCCCCAGGGGGAGATGTGAGACTCCAGAATGATTTGTTAAATTTCCGGATGTCCGAAAGTTTTTGGATTTCTTGTAAATATAGAATGGAATAGAATGCACTCACATCTGTCCTCTCTACAAAGTTCTGCTGTTATGTGTAGCAAGTGAATTTCACGGCAATTGGATTTATTTTTTCATATAATGAAGTAATTCGTGGCGAGTTCGTAAGCTATGTAATATAAGTGACCAATAAATATTCGTCAATCGCACTTTCTGAAAACGAGATTCGTCCTCACTATAATAATAATAATAATAATAATAATAATAATAATAATAATAATAATAATAATAATAATAATAATAATAATAATAATAATTATTATTATTATTATTATTATTATTATAATAATTATTATAATAACAATAATAATAATAATAATAATAATGTGTAAATAAATTTATTCGTTAATTCAATTCTAAAGCGATTTACAGCTTTAACAGCTGTAAATGTTATTTGGCGAAGACTGCAAAGAGAGAGAGAGAGAGAGAGAGAGAGAGAGAGAGAGAGAGAGAGAGAGAGAGAGAGAGAGAGAGAGAGAGAGAGAGAGGGAATAAAAGCGATAAAACCAGCGACGCTGAATTCAAAGTGAGTGAAAATTGCTTTCGTCACAGGCCCTTAGCATGAATTCGCTGGAAGCGCCTCTCCCAAATATCATTTGGTTTGAAGCATCTCCTAACCACCACTGGGGGTTTGTTTTTTTTTTTCTTTTATCGCGTTCAGCTATTTTTTTCTTTTTAGCTTTTATCTGCATAAAAACGACACGTCCTGTCCTGGTTACGCACACGAAGATGAACTTTTTGGTTGTGATAATATAAGGTTGTGATATTGTGCTATATGGTTGTGAAATACGTTTGTTGATGGGAAAGGCGAGTCTGGCAAGAGACTGGCTTATTAGGGGAGGTGATTTCCCCGCAAGTGAAAATAAATAATCTACCTATTGCGGAACACACACACACACACACACACATATATATATATATATATATATTATATATATATATATATATATATATATATATATATATATATATATATATATATATATATATTTCAAATGAGTAACCTGCGGTAAAGTTTACAAGTACTGTATAAAGTGTCTAAAGTAAGCAGAATATTGCAATTCCCCGGAACGACGGCTTCTTCAAGCGCTGTTGACTTTGAGAGCCGGGGGGGGGGGGGGGCACATCGTCGAGACAAAAATTTGCTGACTTCGTCGCCGTCAGCTTTCGAAGGATACATCAGTATTCTCGAAGGATTCCTGATTTTCCGGGAACTCAGCAACGACCATAACATCCCAAAAGGGGACGTTTGGGACGTGGTGATGTTCCTCTTCAGGATTTTTAATTTTTCCATTTCTTATATATATTTCTTTATATTTTTTTATTTTTATATTTTAATGTCTGACTAATTCCTGTTATCACATCTTTGTAATTTACTTGTATTTTCCTCTATCAGGGTCTCTTTTATTTATATTTTTGTATTTTTTTGTCTTTTACTAACTCATGTTATTATATCTTTGTAATTTACTTGTATTTTCCTCTTTCAGATCTTTATTTTATTTATCCATTTTTTTATTTTTTTATTTTACTAACTCCTGTTAATGTATCTTTGCAACTGACTTTTATTTCCTCGACAATGTTTGGATTACTTTAATAATTTTTGGCTAACGACTGTTACCATATCTTTATAACTTACTTGGAGTTTCCTTGATAAAGTTTGGATCAAAGAATGCCTTCCATTTGTCCTGCATTTCACCTTTTAATGCACATTCTTTTGCCTGTAAAACGATCGATTTGCATTATAGATAATCTACCTCCCTCCTCTTATCTAGCAGATCATCGGAAACACCAACTTTAACCTGCTCTTTCTACTACCAAGTCAAGATTTTTTTTTTTTTTATCTTGGATGATGTCTGGCTACGATGCTGTTTTGTGACGGAAAAGTTGATTGCTCATCATCCCCATGGGACCTTTTAGAAGGTTTATTAAGTTTTTCGTTCTGTTACTTGAATACCTGTTTTCTTTATTTATTTATTTATTTTCTCGCTAGTTTAAACCTCATGGTTGTTATTCATCAAACATCACACTTTTGATTCAATGTTTCCAATTAGATGACATTAAAACTTGCTCATGGGTCAAGTAGAATTTTTTGCTACTTTTGCTCAAACTGATTTTTATCAGCGAATAGATTCAAAATCCGTAAGTCTAGCTAAAGGGGAGCTTAATGCTACAGTAAAAAGACCCCACTTTTGAAACAAAACCGTATGTAGATATTATTAATGAAGGATTTGTAAAAAGGCAATGCTTAGAATCAATGCTGAAGTTGACTCTGGAGAGGAAGACTCATTGATTAAATAATTTCTTTATGCCATAATTATGCCATGTCAGCAACTCCCCCCGATGCCCTGTGAGGAGTAGAAGAGGCTAAATGGCGTTCAAATGGAGGAAGATGAGAGGCCAGACCCCAATTACTCCTGAAGGAGGAAATAAGAAAAAGGGAGTGGGCCTCCCACATGGTAAGGAAGGCGTCACGTGTGAAGCCACTGGGTGAATCCGTCCTCTCGCCACTGGAGGCCTGAGAGCCCTTCTAAAGACTTGTATAACTGAGCAGATGTGTGAAGAAGTTCCCACCCTAGGAAAAGATTACCCAAAGACGTCCCTGTTGTGGGTTCCTGTTGGTACTACAGGCAAGACGAGAGATATTTCACAGCCTATTGAAGAAAAAAAAAAGAAACTCTTCTGTGAGTAAGGGACTGATTCTGAAGGTCAAGGCCATTCATGAGGAATAGAATGAAACGAAAGACACATACAAGAAAATGGGAGGTTGGAAGTGGGTGGGGGAAAGAAACATGGGAGATTGGAGGTGAGGTGGGAAAAAGAAAATGGAAGATGGGTGTGGAAAGACAACAGGAGACGGGAGGTGGGGTGGGGAAAGAAAACAGAAGATGGGAGGTGGGTGGGAAAAGAAAATGGGAGATGGGAGAGAAAGACACTGGGAGATGAGTAGGGAAAAGAAATGGGAGATGAGAGGTGGGTATAGAAAGAAAATGAGAGGTCCGTAGAAAAAAGAAAATGGGAGAAGGCTAAAAAAAGAAAATGGGAGATGGGTAGAAAAAAGAAAATGGGTAGAAAAAAGAAAATGGGATACGGGTAGAAAAAAGAAAATGGGAGAAGGGTAGGAAAAAGAAAATGGGAGATGGGTAGAAAAAAATGGGAAACGGGCAGAAAAAGAAAATGGGAGACGGACAGAAAAAAGAAAATGGGAGACGGGTAGAAAAACGAAAACGGGAGACGGGACGTGGATGAGGGTGAAAGCCACGATCGAATGAAGGCCTCCCACTAAACCCGACCCGCCTGATGAAAACTCTCCAAGAAAAGAGCCCTTCAGTTTTTCCTTAATCATCCTCTTCGGTTAATTATCCCCCCCTCCTGTTTTTAGCATGGAAGTCGTCTTCCTCCTCCTCCTCCTCCTCCCATCGGCGTATAAGACGCAGGGGCGGAAGAAAACACCGCCGCTGACGGAAGGGGATCAATAAACCTTCATAAGATCCCACTCGAAGGGCAACCATCTCCCTTTTTTTTTCCTGTTTTTAACCACCTTTTTATCCCCTTCTCTCTCCTACCCACTCCTTGTCGATGATGATTCCTTTTACTCCTCTTTTGAGCTTTTTTCCTTAAACACCTTTTTATCATCTTCTCTCTCCTACCCACTCCTTGTCGATGATGATTCCTTTTACTCCTCTTTTGAGCTTTTTTCCTTAAACACCTTTTTATCATCTTCTCCCTCCTACCCACTCCTTGTCGATGCTGATTCCTGTTATTCCTTTTTTGAACTTTTTTCTTTTACCACCTTTTTATCATCTTCTCTCTCCTACCCACCCCTTGTCGATGCTGATTCCTTTTACTCCTCTTTTGAGCTTTTTTCCTTAAACACCTTTTTATCATCTTCTCTCTCCTACCCACTCCTTATCGATGCTGATTCCTTTTACTCCTCTTTTGAACTTTTTTCTTTTACCACCTTTTTATTCTCCTCTCTCTTCTACCCACTCCTTGTCGATGCTGATTCCTTTTACTCCTCTTTTGAACTTTTTTCTTTTACCACCTTTTTATCATCTTCTCTCTCCTACCCACTTCTCATCGATGCTAATTCCTGCTGTTCCTTTTCCGAATTTTCATCCTGTCTTACCCATATGGCCCTTTTTAAAAATTTTTATCCTCTTCTCTCTCCTACCCACTCCTTATCGCTGATTCCTGTTGTTCTTTTACATTTTTATCTCTTCTCTCTCCTACCCACTCCTTATCGATGCTGATTCCTGTTATTCCTTTTTTGAACTTTTTTTTCTTTTAACATCTTTTTATTCTCCTCTCTCTCTCCTACCCATTCCCTGTCGATGCTGATTCCTGTTTCTCCTTTTTGAACTTTTTTCTTTCTTTTACCACCTTTTTATTCTCCTCTCCCTCATGCACACTCCTTATCACTGCTGATTCCTGTTATTCCTTTTTCGAATTTTTATCCTGTCTTACCAAAATCCCCCCCCCCCTTTTTTCTTTTACATTTTTATCCTCTTCTCTCTCCTATCCACCTCCTTATCGCTGATTCCTGCTATTCCTTTTTTTATCATTTTTTTTTTACATTTTTACTCTCTTCCTCTCCTACTCACCTCCTTATCGCTGATTCCTGCTATTCCTTTTTTGTTTTTGTTTTTTTTATTTTTTACATTTTTATCCTCTTCTCTCTCCTACCCACCTCCTTATCGTCGATTCCTGCTATTCCTTTTTTTTTTTTTTTTTTTTTTTTACATTTTTATCCTCTTCTCTCTCCTACCCACCTCCTTATCGTTGATTCCTGCTATTCCTTTTTTGAAAAAAATTTTTTTTTTTTTACATTTTTATCCTCTTCTCTCTCCTACCCACCTCCTTATCGTTGATTCCTGCTATTCATTTTTTTTTTAATTGTTTACTCCATTTCACCTGAACGGCCTTTTTAGTCTCTCCTTGTCAGACCGCGTTCGCTTTCGCCATCCCGCAACGCAGACAGCTTAAATTTCAACATTTTCAGCGATATTTATTGGTTTATCATTTATTTCAGTAATAGTTATTAAATGCTGCAGACGCAGCCAATGCTTTTAACTCTAATCACTTGAAAGAGGGTCTTCTACCTCCACTTATTTGTTTTCTTTTCAAAATACCGGTTATTTTAATTCATTTTTTGGGGATATGGACTGATTTCTTTGCGATTCTAAGTTTAATATTATTATTATTATTATTGTTATTATTATTATTATTATTCAGAACATGAACCCTATTCATATGGAACAAGCTCCTACGAGCCACTGACTGGAAATTATTATTATTATTATTATTATTATTATTATTATTATTATTATTATTATTATTATTCAGAACATGAACCCTATTCATATGGAGCAAGCCCACAGGGGCCATTGACTTTAAATTATTATTATTATTATTATTATTATTATTATTATTATTATTATTATTATTATTATTCAGAACATGAACCCTATTCATATGGAACAAGCCCACAGGGAACACTGACTTTAAATTATTATTATTATTATTATTATTATTATTATTATTATTATTATTATTATTATTATTCAGAACATGACCCCCATTCATATGGAACAAACCCACCAAAGGGGCCACTGACTCGAGAAAAGTCACGAAGTGAATAAGCCATGTCCTATCCTTTCTGCCTAAGTGTTAATACTTCATTGTTTTTGTTCGAATCAAATCGAGGTTTACGCGTTTTTAAATATCCTAAAGAACGGAGCAGGTCCCAATTCCCTTCAGCCAAAACGGAGACCCAACGTTTTAATCAGTTGGCTGATCAATGCTTTCGATCGATGCAGCGAATGTCAAGATAATTTTTAGCTCCCGATACCATTGCATGACTAGGTTATAAAACGTTCTATTTCGGGGCTAGAGCACCAGCGGAGGCACAAGGGTTGAAAAATTGTGTTTCAGCAATGTTAAAGGTGACGGGGCTGACGAGGGTTGGGATTATGTTAATGTTAGTGTTCTTATTCCGTCAAAAAATGGCGGCAAAATTTTGAGGTACTTGCCAATTGCAACATACTATATCAGATAAATATTGTATGTACGAAAGCTAATAAAGCTATCGACAAGTTGGTCTGTTATCCTGCTTGAACAGAACAGAATATAGAATTTGGGCCAAAGGCCAGCCGCTGGGACCTATGACGCCATTCAGCGATGAAACAGAAATTGGGAGTAAAGAAAGTTTGAAAGCTGTGCCGTGAGGGAAACCCCGCAGTCACACAATGAGTCAATTGTGAGGAAAGGGTGGAAAGTAAGATGGAAGAAAGAATATGAACGGATGTCCAGTAAAAGGAACGGAAGGGATTGCCGCAAGGGGCTAAAGGGAAGCTGCAAAGAACCTTAAGTAATGCCTACAGTGCACCACATGAGGTGCATCGACGGCACAAACCCGCCTTCCCCCCCAAACGGAGTGTATTCAGCTAGCCACCCATTTAAATATTGTTTTTAAAAAGCTTTCACACAGATCTGTCTCTAGCAGGATACAAACTGAAGTGTCGATAGCTTAACTAACTTTCATGCATCCAATATGTACTTGATGTATCAGTACGATGCAATTTCGAAATATTAAAAACTCCAACAGATTTGCTTGATCTCGTAAAAGCCACCGGCTCACCGGCAATCAACAAAATAAACAAATTGATAAAACAATAATATATAAAATGGAAAACACCGAAAACGACATAAATATGCCGTGATTAAAGTTTGGGGATGATTGTTTTCCACATGAGAAGCAAATTGCATTTCGCATCAGCAATAACTATCAGTATAAACAAATTAACAGAACAGTACAGAAAATAAAAAAAAAAGTTCAAACAACATTAATATGCTATGAATAACTTTAACTGCATTTAGTAATTTGATAACGAGGAACGCTCATTGATTTTCCAAAATCTTTTTCGGGAGTAACGAGAAAGCCAAACCTTCCAGGATTATAACAAGTAAAAATGCGCCGAAGTTTCTTCGGCACACTCGAGTTTTCTGTACACCGTATAATCAAAGCCACCGAAAATAGATCTATCTTTCGGTGGTCTCGGTGTAATGCTGGATGAGCCGCGGCCCATGAAACTTTAACCACGGCACGGTGGTGGCCTGGCCTACATCGTTGCCAGATGTACGACCACGGCTAGCTTTAACTTAAATAAAATAAAAACTGCAAAGGCTAGAGGGCTGCAATTTGGTACGTTTGATGACTGGAGGGTGGATGATCACCATACCAATTTGCAGCCCCCTAGCCTCAGTAGCTTTTAAGATCCGAGGGCGGACAGAAAAAGTGAGGACAGAAAAAAGCGCAGACGGACAGACAAAGCCGGCACAATAGTTTTCTTTTACAGAAAACTAAAATGGAGATAATTGAGGAAATTCAGCCTTCAAATAAAGACAAAGCAATTAGATTTCCGAATCAGAGCCTGCACAGAAAATAATTCACTAGAGACCCGACATGAACTTATGTACACATAGCGTATTGAAAGTAACATATTTCTCATATGGAAAATGATATTAACGTAAAAGCACACGGCATTATTGTGGAACACATTTCTTGTCGCAATTCACATTACTTTCGGGTCACAAATACACTCATTTTTTTTTATCGGAAAATGAACGAATTTTACCATGAACTGGAAAATATCAATTAATATATTAATATAAGAGAAAAAATTATTGTAGAACACATTTGCCGTAATTCCCATTACTTTTAATTGATTTGAATTGAACTGAATATAGAATTTAGGCCAAAAGCCAAGCACTGGGACCTATGAGGTCATTCAGCGCTGAAACGGAATTTGACAGTAGAATGTTTGAAAGGTGTAACAGGAGGAAAACCTCAAAGCAATTGCACTAAGAATCAATTGTCAGGAGAGGGTTGAGGAAAGTAAGATGGAAGAAAGAGAATATGAGAGTAGGTACAGTAAAAGGAACGAAAGGGGTTGCAGCTAGGGGCCTAAGGAAGGGACGCGGCAAAGAACCTTAAGTAATGCCTACAGTGCGGCGCATGAGGTGCACTGCCGGCACCATCCCCCTACGGGCCACATTACTTTTAAGTCACGAATACAATCTGGAAAATACTTTTCTTACGTAAAATATCACGAGTTTTACCACGAACTGGAAAATTTTAATTAATACATTAATATCAATTAATACATTAATATAAAAGAGCAGATTATTGCGGAACACATTTGTCGTAATTCACATTACTTTCAAGTCACGAATACAATCGGGAATTTTTTTTTTTTTACGTAAAATATCACGAGTGTTCACACGAACTGCAAAACACAAGATGTTTTCATTTCGCTCGAAATATATTAAAATTTATGCAAAGCCTCAACGGAGCAGTTTGCTCAGCCCCCATTGTCAATCAGTTTCTGATGGAAAATTGGGGAAGGGGGGGGGAGGGGGGAGGGGGAGGGGGAAGGGGGCGGCCCTGATCATTCTCAAGGAAACTGAATGTATAATTTATAATTTAATTCCTGCGGAAATCGCACGGCGGGAATTCTTTCCACGAGCGATTTTGTTTC
This sequence comes from Macrobrachium rosenbergii, assembly GCA_039081455.1. Lineage (NCBI taxonomy): Eukaryota > Metazoa > Arthropoda > Malacostraca > Decapoda > Palaemonidae > Macrobrachium > Macrobrachium rosenbergii. The sequence continues at coordinate 21,133 of JANJGK010008215.1, forward strand.
GAAGTGATTTGCAGGACCTGAATTATTCATTGCAAGCCGGCCACGGTTTGAGGTATGATCGGCAGCGTAGAAAATATATAATTATAATATAAAACAATATGAATATTAAAGTTGAACCAGTCTGATAAAAATATAATATGTATGAATTATAAATGATAAAAAATAAAATATACGAATTATCGATGATAACAAATTAAAATGTGTGAATTATCAGTGTTAAAAAATATGTAGGAATTATCAATGATAAAAAATAAACTGTATAAACTATCAATAATAAAAATATGAAATGTAAGAATTATCAATAAAAAATGTAAGAATTATCAATGACAAAAAATATGCACAAATTATCTACGATAAAAAATAATGTATACAAATTATCTATAAAAATATGTAACAATTATCAATAAAATAATATGTACGAAATTTATCAACGATAAAAAAGTGTAACAATCATCAATGGTAAAAAATATATGTACCAACTATCAATGATAAAAAATATCTTCGAATTGTCAATGATAAAAAATATGTACGAATTATCAATGATAAAAAACAAATATGCACAAATTATCTACGAAAAAAATATGTAAAATTATCAGTGTTAATAAATTAATATGTACGAATTATCAATGAAATTATTTACAGTACGAATTATCAATGAAACTATTTAAAGACTTAAAGGTGTAGCCTAACTTTATAACTGTAATGTCTGGAAGCAAAGGGGTGACGGAATATAGACTGCTGGCTTTCCAAAGGCGTTTCCATCTACAGCTATCGAATACATTTCGGACTTTTCTAGTGTTAACCAGATTCATGGGTATTCGTATGGAGCAATATCAAAACAGCTGTTTATCTTGGGAGTGGAAATCGAACATATAATTTTGCCCAAAGGCCAAGCTCTGGGACCTTTGAGGTCATTCAGAGCTGAAAGGGAAATTGAGAGCAAAGAAATTTTAAAGGTACGACGGGAGGAAAACCTCGCAGCTGCACTATGAATATACTGTTACGAGAGGATGGAGAATAAGATGAAAGATAGAGAATATGAACGGAGGTACAGTAAAAGGAATGAATGAGGTTGCAGCCAGGGGCCTAAGGAAGAACGCTGCAAAAAACCTTATTTAATGCCTACAGTGCAACGCATGAGGTGCACTGACGGCACTAACCTCCTACGGGACCGAAAGCTTACTCGAATCCCCCGCCGAGGAAAAAAAAAAAAGAAATCGTTCGAGCTTCTCAAACAAAACTCAAACAACGGAAGAGGGGCGGAAACAACCACTGATAATAATGATCTTTCGCTTAGCAGTCACCTTGTTATGAGGCGAGTGACTGGCATCGTCAGGGTAATCAAAACTGAATCTAATTAGGAATCTG
>JANJGK010008216.1:0-2500 GCA_039081455.1 Macrobrachium rosenbergii
TATATATATAATGTATATATATATATATATATATATATATATATATATATATATATATAATGTATATATATATATATATATATGTGTGTGTGTGTGTGTGTGTGTGTGTGTGTGTGTGTGTGTGTGTGTGTGTGTGTATCTATTTAGGTATATTAAGCATATAGGGCAGTAAGGTGTTTCGTTTAGCAGAGGGTGGCTCCAAAGAGAACGGGACAAAGGTCGATATGCCATAGTCCTACTTTCACTGCTGAAACCTGGATGAAAGTTGTAAAAGTATGAATATGGCTATTGCCATTGGTCTGGTTAATTAGAATGATTTTTAATTACTGATTTATTTTTGCTGGTGTTAACTCTATTAGGGATAGGGCTTGATACTAACAAAGAAATAAAATTTAGCGAACGGAGAAAGGAGGATAGTCATTTTTTTTTTCAGTTTTTTGTATTTTGCCGGCTGCGTCTGTCCGCCCGCACTTTATTCTGTCCGACCTCAGATCTTAAAAACTACTGAGGCTAAAGGGCTGCAAATTAGTATGTTTATCATCCACCCTCCAATCATCAAACATACCAAATTGCAGCCCTTTAGCCTCAGTAGTTTGTATTTTATATATGGTTAAAGTTAGCCATAATCGTGCTTCTGGCAACGATATAAGATAGGCCACCACCGGGTCGTGGTAAAAATTTCATGGGCGGCTGTTCATACAGCATTATACCGAGATCGCCGAAAGATAGATCTATTTCGGTGGCCTTGAATACACGCTGTAACGGCTGTATAGAAAACTTGATTGCGCCGAAGAAACTTCGGCACATTTTTTACTTGTTTGTTATAGTTTAATCATGTGCAAAGAATGGAGAACGGTAGGCGGGTAAAACAAATGTATGAATAAGGAGTGTTAGGAAGGAGGAGAGAAGGACCAAGTCGAGTGGAACTGGTATGGAATGGAAGGCGTCAGTATTCCGAAAGTGATAAGAGGTGATTGGAGCAGAGTGTAGGTGTTCTGTGCCTCTGTGTGGGAGAATGATACGGCTGATATTGAAAATATCTTCTCAGAAAGTTGGTCCGCGATTCAACAGCTATTCCCTCACCCTAGTTAGTTGCAACAGCCATAACATTATATTCCTTCGTACAGTATTTAGAATTAAAACATTTCGGCACGTGGAATACATTTTACACACGGTAAACCTTTAGTTAAGGCATAATACTCGTAAGTTTTAAAAATATGTGAAGAAGTCTAGTGCCGCCTTATATTTTGTAAACTAGTAGACCATTCAGTGCTTGCACGCTTTTACTTACACAACTATTTCTAGTTGCATTACATACGAACAATTCTCAGATGATACAAGATAATATTATCTTATTCCTTTTTCTAAAAGAGAACGAACGAAATGATTGCAACATTTTAAGTTAAAGTATTAGGGATTTAGAAAAGAAACAGAATAATGATATTGCAAGATTTGTGTTATAATATACCACGTCTAATCTAGAAACTAGTCATTTCCACAGTAGAAATGGAATAATATCATCAAAAGCAAACCGCAGTTGCTTGACCTGACTTGAGAGATAGTTGATGAGAAAGAAGTAAAAATTGCGCCGCAGTTTCTTCTACGCAATCGAGTTTTCTGCACGGCGTATAATCAAGACCACAGAAAATAGATCTGTCTTTCGGTGGTCTCGGTATAATGCTGTATAAGCCGCGGCCCATAAATCTGTAACCACGGCCCGGTGGTGACCTGTCCTATATTGTTGCCAGAAGCACGGTTATGGCTAACTTTAACGTTAAATAAATAAAAATTACTGAGGCTAGAGGGCTGCAATTTGGTATATTTGATGATGGGGGAGGGTGGATGATCAGCATACCAATTTGCAGCCCTCTAGCCTCAGTACTTTTCAAGATATGAGGGCGGACGGACACACAAAGCCGGCACAATAGTTTTCTTTTACAGAAAACTGAAAACCAGCTAATTCATGAATATTGTCGAAAACAGATTTTATCAGATCATCGAAAAAGTTAATGTAAATGTGTATGAATTTATCGTCATAAGCGATAAAGGAGATGAATTCGATAATAATTTCGGAATGTAATTAGCAGATAAATAAAAGACAGTACAAAGAAAAAAAGGAAACATGTAGTTAAATGTTGATAGATATTAGTACCTCCGTATATGTAAATAGTTTTTCAGACTTTTTGTGTATACACTTATGTTTTTCAGCAGAGGGAAGAAGGCAGAGTTTACAGGCTTTTCGTTCATATTTTATTGCCTTAAATAGATTTGAATTGAAATTGAGTTAAAGTCTTTGATAAAGTAGTGTTCTTATTTAATGATTATAAATAAGAATCATGAAACTGGAAGTTAACCCTCCTTGATAACCAGACTTCATGCATACCTGCACGCCGCGCCCTGATTTAATTTAATAGGTTTGGCAGTAATAATAATAATGATAATAATAATGCCAAGAAATTCACAATCTAGTGAAAAACAATCTGAGTAATGAAACTCCACA
>JANJGK010008216.1:7500-27594 GCA_039081455.1 Macrobrachium rosenbergii
GGGGGAGGTTTTTTAGTATCTGGCTAAAGGCAGTATAAACTGATGCATAAGTCATTTAAGCTTTGCATTACATGCTTTTATGACTATAATGCAAATAAGTGCGATATATTGTGTGGAAGGAATTTTTATCAAAACAGATTCAATACAAGCAAAGACAAGGCATTTCTGTTTGTTTATATATATATATATATATATATATATATATATATATATATATATATATATATATATATATATATATATATATATATATATATTATACACTGTATATATGCACTATATATATAATATATGTTATATATATGTGTGCGTGTGTATGTGTGTAATTATGTGTGTATGTATGATACAATCAACTGTTTTAATCATTTGCAGCCTCAAGCTCCCCAGGCAAGCAGCTTCAAAAAATTCATCATCAACCATAAAACCCCAGTAGTTCTCAATACTGATGATGGTGCATACACACACACATACACATACAAAAAATGTTTATTCCGTGAAAAGTGTTTAATTTTCACTTACCTATTCATTTTTAATTCTTTTTTATCTGATGCCAATGCCCTGTTTTTAATGAAACTTTTGATGCTATCGTTAAAATAACAATTTCCTCTCAATTTCGGATGCTGATGGTATTGAATATATTTGGATTTTGAGACTGGCTTTCGGTGAGTGGTCACATTCTCTCTGATTTAGTTGGAAAAAGAGTGGAGACTGTTATGACGGACATAATTTTCCCTATATTTAATTAATGTTTCATGAAAAGAATATTGTACCAGAGGCTTATGGCTAGTACAGTTGGTAACGTGTTGGCCTCGTAATATCGGGAACCAGCGTTCGCTCCCCGTCAAGGGGCAAATAGTGAGACTGTCTACCGGATGGTTACTGCCATGAGTGACGTCATGGGTGGGGGTTGGGGTTACCCGGCTGACGTCCGACCGAGAGGCAATAGTCTGTGGGAGGAGTCTGTGGGAGGACTGAAACTACAAAACTTTAACTTTATCTTTTTTCCTTTCAAGGATGCGGTTAATATATTTATCTGTATCCTGTTCAGTCTCTAGTTGCTTGCTTTCTGTCGTTACTATCTTTCCTTAGATTTCTAAAAAAAAAAAAATTTCAAACTTAGACGAGTAAGATTAGTGTTTAATGACAACTGCTTACTGCTAATCAATGTATTTTATCCCATTAATGTAAATAATCTTTAAATCTGGCGAGCTGGAACGTTATAAGCTGTGCAATTATAACTGCAAATCATAGCTCAACAATATTACGAAATATTTTGAATACCATTACAACACTGAGTTTAAAATGCTTTTGAATGTTTCTTTCTCCGGAAACTAAAGCAAAATATCGGGAAAAAGGAATTAGACGTTCAAATACAATTGAATAGTTGAAAGTCTGTGCAATGTCTGTTCTAGCGGACGGATCCATGTCGCTTATGCCCACATGGTTTCAACCAAGGCCAAGAGAGACAAGGTCTCCCCTATTGGGTGGATTCCCCCCCCCCCCCACCTGGGGTAACTACGTAGGTGATGACGTATCTTAGAGGCACCTACTCATTACGGCAATTCACCTGCTGACGCAATAAGGAGGTAGACAAAGCTCCGCCTACGTGGGGGATTTTGGGGGGAAGTGAGCAGACCTCCTCTTTCTCTTGGCCTTGGGTTCAACATGGCTATCTGATGGAGCGTCTTTGAAAAGACTTCCTCCAAAAAAGTAGAATAAGGAGAGGAAGAAGAATAGGAGACCTGATGGAGTTTGAATATGAGAAGGAGGAGAAGAAACGTGAGGTGGGTATGGAGACGAAATAGGAAAGGGTGAAAGGGTATGGGGAAGGGGACTATGGGGAAGGGGCTTTGACAAAAATTGGTAGGTGGAGGAAATGAGGAGCAGAAAAATAATTACAGGTCGGAAACAGTTAAGCGTTAACGATTATCAGGATTTCTCGTTCATTTATTTTCTACATCATTAGGGGAGCATTAAAAGTTTGCCCTTATTTTTATAGCAACTGTATTCTTATTAAGACTTATGCCTGCCTTGATAACATCATGTTTTTGGTCGATAAAATCAATGTATAGATGGAAAGATTTGTGAAATAATGGTGATGATAAAAAATAAGAAATAAATAAATGCGCATTAATTTCGTAGGTGTAAAATATAAAGATATTTTTTACCATTAATTTACAGTGAAGAGTAAGATTAAACCGGTATTCAGTAACTCTTTCTTTCATAAAAAAATAGACATATTCTGGGGAGTTTAAAAGACGGGATTTACTGGGGTGCTATTTGCTCAAGGAAGGATCGTCTTTCAGCCGTTATTGGACACAATGTCTAATTTATGTACCTCGTATGGCAGGACCGTCTAAGTTGTATAGTCTGAGGGGCCACTCTCAAAAAAACAAAAAGTCACGCGGGTCACCTGTGTGTATGTATGTATGTGTATATGTGTGTATGTATATATGTGTATATATATATATATATATATATATATATATATATATATATATATATATATATATATATATATATATATATATATATATAGTATATGATGTAACACACAACAGAAGCCAAGGAAACTTTTCTTTGTAGTTACTGATTTTGCAAGAAATATTTCTTTTTATTCATTCAGGATAAGCGGTAAATCAGATTTTTTATGATATCAAATAAGAGAAATATACTTTTACTTATTTTTCTCTAGCAGGCCACTTTCAAAATCAAACCGGCCACTTTTGGCCCACGGGCATGTGGTTGGACGACCCTGTCCTATGGGATAGGTTCCGGAAGTAATTCACTAAGGTGGTGGTGGTGGTTGTTAGGGTTTTGGTCGTTCCATTAGATTATGAGCAGTACTGAGGGTTTTGTTATTTCTTGTATATCTCAGATTTGACTTTGATTTAAAATGGGCCTGAATTTAATCCGAGTCAAAGGAGCAAATTCTTTTCATTGAGTTCTGTACGAGTCCTATGGAACTCGTATTGCAGTTACTGAAAAACGAAGAGTCCAAATGAAAGAAAAAATAAAGAAAACCCAAAGGAGATGAAGACCTCGATGTCAACAAATAAAAAGGGAATAGTGGATAATATTTGGATGGAATCTTGAATTTTAGTTTTCTGTAAATGAAAACTATTGTGCTGCTTTGTCTGTCCGTCTCCACTTTATTCCGTCCGCACTTTTTGCTGTCCCCACTTTTTCTATCCGCCCTCAGATTTTAAAAACTACTGAGTCTAGAGGGCTGCAAATTGGTGTGTTGATCCTCAACCCTCCAGTCATCAAGCATAACATATTCCAGCCATCTAGCCTCAGTAGTTTTTATTCTAGTTAAGGTTAAAGTTAATCATAATCGTACCTCTGGCAACGATATAGGATAGGCCACCACCGGGCCGTGGTTAAAGTTTCACGGGCCGCGGCTCATACAGCATTATACCGATACCACCAAAAGATAGATCTATTTTCGGTGACCTTGATTATACGCTGTAGAGGCTGTGCAGAAAACTCGATTGTGCTTAAGAAACTTCGGCACATTTTTTACTTGTTTACTATTTTATGTTATTGATGATGTGTATGTGCAACAAATTATTTTCATCGGTAGTAAATTAGTTTTAGATTGTTAATTAAGCCTACCAGCAAGACATCGCAGTTGCCAGCAAAGCCAGCATGTAGTTGATTGGCAAAGACACATCTATTTCGATTTCCAAGCCAAATCCTGCACTTGGTGTTATCTGAGATGTTATGGACAAATAAGTTTAGACTGTGGCGTCCCAGTTGCCTGACTATAAAATTTACGTATGTTAAATGTTTATTATTATTTTGTGAAGGGATTTTAAAATCTATCTTTTCATTTTATGCCAGCATAAATTCTGCGTTGCTTTATGTATTCTTCCCTTTTAGGGCAAAATAAGTGATGGTCAGTTTTGACACCGTTAAGCAGATGTCCCATTTGTATAACGAAAAGTAAAAAAATATGTATTAATAATAACATGCCGGACGTCAGTTTCACGAGGAAACTTATGCCAAGAAAATTAAAAGAAATCATAAAGTGCATGAATTAATGAGAATCGAATTTTGAACATCCTCTTTTAATTTTGTTCCCAGTGCTTTCAGTTCCATAGTCGAAACAGGCAAAAAAATCCTCTCAAATTGTGCAAGGGAATCTAACCTTTAAAGGAAATCGACACGATCGAATTCTTTCAAGTGTTACGTTGTCTCTGATTGTGTGTTTGTAAATAATTCAGCACTTGTGTGCATTATTGTCAGAAAAAAATTATACAGAGAAGACGGTATAGAATCAATATCTAACATACCAAAAATATTAACAGTTTTCCGCCGTAACATTTAGAATTCTCTCTCATACGTCACGGGTACGTCAAACAACAGAAACAGTATTAAAGAGAAATGGGAAAAAAGTAACTTAGGCTCATGTGAATGAGAGATTTCAATCCTCTAAAGCAGAGAATTTTTTTCTTGAAAGCAGATGATTCATCACCTCTAATACACCTTGAGGAACTCTAATTTGGGAACGTAAAATTTATGAAGCAGCCGATGATGAGTGGCGCTCTCAACGCTTCTACTGAACGACGTCCATAAATAAGGAGGCTTCTAATCACGACTTCATTCTCCTCGGTGTTTTACAAGACAGTTCTCTCATGAAAAAGGAAAATGCTGCTACTCAGAATCTTTTTTTTTTTTGAGCACTTTTGAATTCATGTCACGCGCGCACGCACACACATACACACACACATATACATATACCGTATATATGTGTATGTGTTTATATTTATATATATATATATATATATATATATATATATATATATATATATATATATATATATATATATATATATATATAAATGTAAAACTATGTTGAGTACTGGACATGGATATGTATTAACAGCAATCGCTTTAGAGTGATTAAAATATCTGAATAATTTAAGCCCAAACCATTTTAAGATATAAGGTGAATGCGTGAGAATTACCAGGTAACTGTTTGAATATGAAAGGGAGTGTAAATTTCTAACAAATACGGGCGCGGTTGGCTCATGCAACATCATTTTGCCGGTTTATGTTATAGCTTCATAGATATCGACCTGAATTCCGCTAATAAAGTCAAGTAATGAAGTAAGCACGTTGACAGATGGAGGAGACTAGTTAAAATTCGAAGAACAATACAACAGCCTCCTATCCACAAACGTACAAACACGTATAGTAATATATTTACATACAAACATGAACTCACCAACATACGGTACATACATATACGCATACACGCACACACAAACACACAGACATATTGTGTATGTATGTAGGTCGGCGAGTGCATGTTCGTATGTAAATGTATTACTATACGTGTTAGTGCGTTTGTGGATAGAAGGCTATTATATTGTTGTTTTAAAATACATCATTCATTTAATTTTATAAAGATATCAAGTTGATATATTAAAGATACTTGTCTTACTTGCACAATTCAGTCACTTTAATGTCTCTCGCTATTGATTACGTTGAATTTTGTAAACATCTCGATCCTTCTCTCTTTGAGATAAAAAAAAAAAAACGAAATGTTCAACCTCGTAAAAGGTAAAAGCCTCGTACCATAGATTTTTACCTTATCTCTTGACGCGCGGACCATCAAGTAACGAAAACTTGGGGCAGCATTATTGGTAAGCCATTTTCTCATTAGCAGCGAGGCTGCTAAGAACATATCGGGTCCATTAACGGTTCCTTTTTCTTTTTTTCCTTTTTTTTTTTACCAAAGGTTTGCATGATAAGAAGAAGGGTTCGCTTTTATGAAAAAATGGGATGATGATGCTGTTGATGGTGATGATGATGATGATGAGGGTAAAACAGTGGAGAAATTTAGGTTACTAAGATGATGACAACGATGATGGGGATCGTCAAAGGGGGAGAGGAAAATAACCCCAAGAATAACGGAGAACCCGCTGATGGAAAGAATGATGATGGGAGCAAAAACCTTATAAAAAAAATAAGTATAAAAGAAGTAATTCCTGTTGGTAAGATTATAAAAAAACAAGTAAAAAATGCGCCGAAGTTTCTTCGGCCAGTCGAGTTTTCTGTACAACGCATAATCAAGGACACCAAAAATAGATCTATCTTGCGGTGGTCTCGATACAATGCTGTATGACCTGCAACCCATGAAACTTTAACCACGGCCCGATGGTGGCCTGGCCTATATCGTTGCCAGACGCATGATTATGGCTAACTTTAACCGTAAATAAAATAACTACTGAAGCTAGAGGGCTGCAATTTGGTATGTTTGATGACTGGAGGGTGGACGATCAACATACCAATTTGCAGCCTTCTAGCCTGAGTAGTTTTTAAGATTTGAGGGCGGAAAATAAAAGTGCGGACGGACAGGCAAATAGCCATCTCAATAATTTTCTTTTACAGAAAACTAAGAATAAGGATAAAAGATGTAACTCCTGTTGGTAAAAGACGATGCAGAGAACTCTACGAGGAAGGATGAGGTGGCATAGCTTGAGAAACCCTTTCTTAATAAATTATCGGAGAAGTGAGTGAAAATAAATGGATGTTTCAGGTGAAAGTAAGAAGACCGATATGGTTGTCCTATATTTCTGTTAAAAGTTAAGTATACCTTAGTTTAACCAGACCACTGAGCAGATTAACAGCTCTCCTGGGGCTGGCCCGAAGGATTAGATTTATTTTACGTGGGTAAGAATCAATAGGTTACCTAGCAACGGGACCTACAGCTTATTGTGGAATCCGAACCACATTATAACGAGAAATGAATTTCTATCACCAGAAATAATTTCTTCTAATTCTTCGTTGGCCGGTCGGAGAATCGAACGCTGGTCCAGCAGAATGCTAGCCGAGAACGATACCCTATATTTCTGTTAAGATTACCACAGACTCCCTTCCACTTTGGTCTGGCTTCGTCTATTGGTTGATCTTATTTAGTAGTGAGTTAGATTCGGCTTCCACCGTGTTAGTCCCAACCTTTAACCACTGAATTTAAATTTTTGGCTTACATGCCTGTTGCTGTTGCGTATTTGCTTTGATTCTATTTGTTATTGTGCCTGATTCTCTTTCCATCGAAGTCTGATTCTCTTAGGTGCAAATACTGCTAGATGTGTCTGTATCCTTTGAAAAATAATGACCAGCTCTGCCCCATAATCTTTACTTTTATTCGACATATCATCTACTCCGTGATTTTTAGATATATATATATATATATATATATATATATATATATATATATATATATATATATATATATATATATATATATATATATATATATATATATATATTACTAAAAGGACCTCATTCAAACTGGATGGTATCTAATGGAGTTTTTATTCAAAAAGTTACAAGCTTTCTTAGACAAACAGTCCACATTATCAAGTATCCGTACGGATACTTGATAATGTGGACTGTTTGTCTAAGAAAGCTTGTAACTTGTTGAATAAAAACTCCATTAGATACCATCCAGTTTGAATGAGGTCCTTTTAGTAATTCTACTAATGCACAGAACAATTGTGTATGTGATAAAGTTAATATATATATATATATATATATATATATATATATATATATATATATATATAAAACCTAAGTGTAAAGCTAGCAATGCGTTTTAATAGAGAAATAAAGCCGTACGCAAGGAGCTGGCTTACCAGCGACTTATGACAGACTCTCTCAGATGCATTATAAAATTTGATTGCAAGTCACAGCAAAAAAATTCTCAGTAGTCCTTTCGTATGAGATCTTGGCTTGCAGAGTGTCGCCGTTAGTTTACATTACTTAATGTATCTCAGCTCATATATTCCCTTCTCTCTCTCTCTCTCTTTCTCTCTCTTAGCACTTAGTATCTATTTTTTATTCGGTGTTTTTTCCCCACAGTTCACAATATTAACCTGCAGATACTATAGCCTAAACCTGCAACGCTCTTTCCTTGCATACATACATACATATATACATACATACATACATGCATACATACATACATACACACAAATGAATCAATAGCAGCCCACCGTACATTTTGATAAGCACAAATATAATTAAAGCTCAGTAAATACTGTATTTTTACCATGCTAGACACTGTCATAATCAGAATTTTTGTTTTTGCAATGAGAACTGACGTCATGCATTTTTCACTAGGTATCATAACAGAGGGAGGACTACATTTTTATTTCACCGTGATAAATCGAGAATCTGTGTTTATTCCATAGCATTACTTTGAATCGTTTTAACCTGGCATGTTCTAAGTTTCAACAGAAGTATTCTACATTGGTCATTTTATACAGTTGGTTAAGGGACCAACAGGGATGAACTTCAGGCAAGAAAAAAGACAAAGGATAATAAAAAAGGTAAAAGTACAGAGCTCAAATGGTTGATAGTAGAGTGAGAGAAAGGAGATAAAGAAAGGAGTCATACGTTAGTTTTTCTCAGTCACATTAAATTTCATGGCACGACGGATGTTGCAAGATGCCTCATCAGAAGATGAGGTGCTTTCGTGTTATCTTTAGGGATTAAAAATGCTCGAAAGATACGGAAACGTATGTCCTCTGAAAATAGTATATCTAAAAAAAAAAATTTACTACTGAAGACCAAGGCCAAGGCTACTGAAGGAAGTCTCAGTCCACTGAAAGGAAAAAGACTCAGGGAGAATAATACGAGAAAAGCAGCCCAGATCTAGCTATGCTGCTCTAAAAACTAAACATGAAAGATAAAATGAAAACTGAAGTCGCTTCCTGAGGGACTACAAACGGCCCTCGGGGGGAAGCAGAAAGGAGAGTTGAATCCAACAAATTGATTACAGAATTTTTACGTTATCTGTCTTTAACTTTAGAGGATAATGAACGGGCAAGGGTTTAGTATTTCTCTGCGAAGCTAGAACTACAGGGCTTGATAAGAAAGATTAGAAGGCAAATGAAAGAAATATGCTGAGTAATAAAAAAATAACTGATCGAAAAGTAAGAGTTAGGTTTAAGTGTGAGTAGCAGAGTAAATGAAAATATGAACTATTTATTTACGTAATGTAGAATGCACACTAAATTAGGACACAAAGAAAAGCATATAAAAAATGAATTAAAGTTCAAAAGTAAATGAAAATATGAATTATTTATTTACGTAATGTAGAATGCACACTAAATTAGGACACAAAGAAAAGCATATAAATGAATTAAAGTTCAAAATATTACATAAGGTATTAATTTAAAAAATAATAACTAATACCATTTCATTCTGTTTTTCGGATTATGAATTTATAACAGGACCTCGAGTTATGACACCCACAGTGGCGTTATTCTTATAAAAACAAGGTTAGTACTCTTTGTTTAATTAGCATTATCGAATGCCTGTATACTTAAATGTGCTACGTGACAGAACCAGGCCCACATCCATTCTTTACCTGATGAGTAAAGGATGTACACTTCGCAGCTTCACATCTCTAGACTTTCTCAGTATTCCTCTCTTTATTTCATCCCATTTCATCACTAACCTAGTGACTTTTAGTCTGTCAGTTTGACCAGACCGTCTGTCACTCACCACAGTTATGTCTTGGTTCCGTATTCCTCACTCTTACAACCCTTCGTACTCTATAGTCATTCTCTGAATTCTCTGAATTTTTTACGAAATAACATGACTTTTTTGACGGTTTCTCGATCCGAAAGAAGCCTCAGCAACCAGCTGTTGTTTGTCTTCTCTTTTGTCGATAGGATACGCCTGAATAGAAACTCAGTCATTATTTTTTTATGAAAGAGAACCACACCACAGTCTCTAAGCCTGTGTTCCATTGATGTTAAATTCATTAGTATTTTGAAGATAATGAATTCCGATTCTTTATTTTCAGACTCAGTTTCCCATAGCGTTTAATTCTACGTAACAACCGGCTTCATTAAGCAAAGATTTGTTTTATTGTGTTTTCCCAGAAATCATTCATATGAGAATTATAAATGTTTCATGCTTATTAATTAGCAGTGGTTTCCAAGAACTCATTAATATCGGAATAAGGAATATTTTTGTGAATATTAATTAGTTGTATTTATGAAAACAACATACCATTAGTAAATGAAAAGGGAATTATGGCTCTAGGAGTTAATGTTGGGATGAATCTTTGTCAGGGGAATATTTTAAAAAGGTTGTTGGTGATTATATACCGAGAGGTTGAATCTCTCTCTCTCTCTCTCTCTCTCTCTCTCTCTCTCTCTCTCTCTCTCTCTCTCTCTCTCTCTGATGCACTCGAGACCGCAAACACGAAGCAATGGCTATTCCCGAGAACAATATCACCATCCGGGAGCAAATAAATTCCCAAGAATCGTGGTACGGAATAATTCCTCTATGCAATATATATGTATACATACATATATATGTATGTGTATATATATATATATATATATATATATATATATATATATATATATATATATATATATGTGTGTGTGTGTGTGTGTGTGTGTGTGTGTGTGTGTGTGTGTGTGTGTGTGTGTGTGTGTGTTAATGGCAGCTGACACAATGAAACTAATATGTAAAGAATAACCTTCAGAATAATTCTATGCAAAAGATTGCGTGTGTCCTCTAGGTCTTTTTCAACATTTCTGACGATAGTCGCCTCTAAAAGTTATCTCCCTGATGGAAGAGACTTTTCCGAGATTCATTGGTAAGATACCGCTTGTTTATTGGACTGTGCTCTCCTCCTTCAGCGATATCACTTACAGGAGATTTTCGTGAGGAATATTAAAAAGGGTCAGAGGAAGGAATCTTCAGTCGTTTTGATATTAAACGCTGGTCTGTTCCCTGAGAGAGAGAGAGAGAGAGAGAGAGAGAGAGAGAGAGAGAGAGAGAGAGAGAGAGAGAGAGAGACAGACAGAGAAAGAGGGAGAGAGAGAGACAGACATAGAGCCATACACACACACAGACAGAGGCAGACAGACGGACAGACAGACAGACAGAGAGATATACAGACAGAGACAGACAGACAGACAGACAGACAGACAGACAGATATACAGACAGAGACAGGGAGACACACACACACAGAAAGAGAGAGAGAGAGAGATTTTGTACATGATCCTTATACTGAATGTTCTCATCGAAACCTAATTATGCAGTAAGCACTGTTCATCATAAAAATCATTCTCAAGTTACCACATCCTCTGCCAAGAACAGGTGACTTCAGGGAAAAATAATAGGGAAGTTATTCCTATGTTTAATTGGTAACATCAAACATTAATTAAGTCGTCAATCAGATGAATACAAAGGGAACAGAGTTCATGAGTTATTGATAATGAATACGAAATGATGCAGCGTTGAAGAAGATGAATACTTTATTGTGGCCTCGTTTCATTATCATACAGGAGCATTTGCAATGTAATAATTATGTTCATTTTATTTACTTTTCTGCTTAATGTTCACATTTGTTTAATGTAATTTCCATTATGAATATACACAACTTTTTACTAGTATGCTGTTGTGATTTAACAACCATGCGGGAGGTTAATGAACACCGATAAAAGGTCATTTATGAGCCTCAGATTCTTATATCTCGGCCATGGAAATTGAAACGCGGGACACAGCTTTTTACAGCTACAGCCATCCTTTCACCCATTTCCTTCCAAAAGCCGAAATGCTCCGCAGTCGTATCAGATTTACATCCTAGGAAATTCGTATAAATTAACAAACTCCTCCAAACGAATATGATTATTCACCTATGGTGCATCACTATAATGTGACCGAAAATAATAAGTAAAAAGCCACAATAATGTATATGAACGATTGTATTTTTTTCCAAAATATAAAAAAAGGGTTAAAAAAAAAACTAGCTCTGGACCGTTTGCACAACGGTCCTCTTTAGTTGGCTGAAGAGGACCGTTGTGCAAACGAAAACTCCCCCTTTTTTTAACCCCTTTTTTTGTGTTTTGGAAAAAATACAATCGCTCATATACATTATTATGGCTTTTTACTTATACTTATCCATATTCCCAAGTGCTGTATCAGTGCAAAACCATATCGGGAGGAAAGAAATGTTGTCAGGAAAGTTACATATCAAGAAATTGCGTCAAATCACTTTCTGCAGTGTGTTGAAATTCCACTATTCAAGGTTATTTTCCTGGCCATAATCAGTGTAGAAGTTTCACTAATATCAGCAGACACGCGAACAGATTACAGGTACAATATTAGGTCTCTCTCTCTCTCTCTCTCTCTCTCTCTCTCTCTCTCTCTCTCTCTCTCTCTCTCTCTCTCTCTCTCTCTCTGTCATCAACATCATCATCATCATCAGAGAAAGAAATTGAGAAATTAAACGGAAATCAATCGTTTAATAAATCCTTAAATGCTAGCAAAAAGCCATGGGAAAACTAAGGAGTGATTTTTTAGGAATAGCTGTATTGAATATATCCTCCACTTTGTTTTTATTGTAGGTCTCTGTCCAATAATGAAACAAGTGGAAAAATTGGGAAGAACAAAATATAGAACTGAACTTACTGATATTCTGATTCTCCAGGGCGATGAAAAAATCGCTGGTTCTGCATCATGATCAGTTATTGCTGCAGTGTGGGGTCAGCGGTGGAAGGCTGAAACCAACATTCCTTAGAAGCTTGACTTTCAAGTCAGTGGCCCTGTGTGCTTGTTCCATGTGAATAGGTATCAGCTAATGAAGTAATAATATATGGATTCTCCCATCATATAAAGTATAATATGGATAATTATTACCGAGTGCAATTATTGTCCATATTTGGTTAAGAGTTCGATTAGGTTGCTACTTTTCGATGGGTAAAAGTTTGCGGAAACCATATTATTGTGGGGTAACCCAAGTAGCCAAAATCCGGCTAGAAAATATTTAATTATTTTACTCACCTCGTCAAAATTCCAACGATATTTTTGTTTTTGACTAATACTTTAGAAGGGATTTGCGGAACATACGGCTGCACAGACATGCAAATATTTTTTGATACTATCTTAAACACGACAATAAAAAAAATACGTATGTACCAAAAACTATAGAACTGCCAGGAGTTGTAAAGGCCAAAAGTATTATATATTCAAGGTAATGCACTGCAAAGCGGATTTAGAAGGAACACAAGGGATTTAGAATGAATGTGCGGATTTTACGATTATCCGGGTCTGTTTCTATGCAAGTTCTTTTGTTTAGGGATTTACAAATACCACGGTTTACCAAGGATTCGTTCAGCCTGGGTGTGACACTGGGTGTCTGCAGAATTCAGTGTAACTGCAATTGTATCCAAATATAAGCAACAGATAAAAAGGAAATTATTCTTACAGCCATAGCTTTAGTTTAGGTCACTCGATATGTTCATATATCATTTGGTCTTAATACAAGGCTAATGAAATACTGATGGGGGCTAATTTGTAATTATTGGAGAAGACGGAAGGTTAAATGTGTTAATTTTGGTTATTGTGTTTTTTAGGATATCTGTCGTATAGCAACGATAACAAATACACATTATGATTCAATTACACATTATTGTCCTATCATTTCTAAATTACACAAAATATGCAAAGTTAGAGAAAGGTTTGCTGTGAACTTTTAGCTACACAAGGAGCATTTAAATCTTTGAGGTCTTCAACCTTAATTTCAACATGGTTTTTGAGACTTAGTTTTATTCCTTCATAAAAAAAATATTCCTCTTTTATGTTAAGTATGCGCATCAGAAAGCAAATAATAAACAGAAAGCCCTCAGAGTTTTTGAAAATCTAAGTTATTTTTCAATTTTATTTGAATTCCCCTCTTCTCCCAGTATCGGGCACATTTATCAAATGTGGCCAAGAGCTGTTTGCCCCTCGTCTTCTTATGTTTAATATCCTGAAAGCAAGATTTCATGGGGGATTTAAGACATTTACCATTAGCAACAGGATTTCCCAGCATTTTCTGGACCAATAGATCATTAGCAACAGGATTTCCCAGCATCTTCTGACCCTTCCTCCCCATGGATAGGAGGATCAGGGTACATTCTGGAGTAAAATCCGGAGTTGATAACTGGATTTGAATATTTAGTGCCTGGGACTTCCAAAGCATTTCTTGAAATATACATACCGGAGGCAATTTCTCGCGGTTAACTACAGTATCGATGCTGGAAGAAGGTCAGCGTAGGAACCTGAAAGATTTTAGTAGCATTTTTATCAGCGGGGAATGGCAGTGTTTTCGAAACTTCATCTATATAATTTTTGACTGAACTGGAGTGGATCTTTTGGGATCGTTACTAATATTTTTGTTATCTAAGACAAAATTAGTATAATAATCGACCATTCAAATATATAGAAATTGGGGAAAGGAGGATGTCTGTAATATATTTCTGGACATGAGAGAGAGAGAGAGAGAGAGAGAGAGAGAGAGAGAGAGAGAGAGAGAGAGAGAGAGAGAGAGAGAGAGAGAGGAGAGAGAGAGAGAGAGAGAGAATATTAAGTGTTCGAGAATAAAGATGGCAAAACCTATTTAGGGAGATTTAGGTGACATGAGAAAAATTCTATGCAAAAACATTTGAGTATTTGCTTTAGAGAACCTCATCATTTAAGCTGAATCTTTTATAATGAATGTAATACTGCCAATCTAGGACTGAATACCATGCATATTGCTAATGACTTAAACCTCAAGGTTGTACTTTCTTTACATTTACAAGATATCTTTCATTTTGGTTTTATGTAAAAGAAAACTGTTGAGATGGCTATTTGTCTGTCTGTCTGCACTTATTCTGTCCGCCCTTAGATCTTAAAAAGTACTGGGGCTAGAGGGCTGCAAATTGTTATGTTGATCATCCACCTTCCAATCATCAAACATGACAAATTGCAGCCGTCTAGCCTCAACAGTTTTTATTTTATTTAAGGATAAAGTTACCCATGATCCTGCGTCTGGCACCGCTATAGGTGCCAACAACACAGGCCACCACCGGGTCGTGGGCTGAATTTCATACAGCATTATATGCTGTACAGAAAACTCGATTGCGCCCGAAGAAACTTCACCGCATTTTTCCTTTTTTTTTTTTAGTCTACTTTTGAATTCCATACCATTCAGAATTATCGTTACTCATAAATTTATCTAAAACAAAATTAGTACAATAATCGACATTCAAATACATAGTTACAGGAAACCAGATTGCCTGAATAGGATGCAAAAGGAATCAAAGAAGCACAAATTAACACTTGAGCAGAGAGGCGACATCAGTGAATATATATATTTACATATACTTATACAGTACACACACATACTGTACATATATATATATATATATATATATATATATATATATATATATATATATATATATATATATATATATATATATATATATATATCTTCTTCTTCTTCTTTTAACGTGCTTTTATTCCCATTCGACCCCAACGCCCTTTCTTCCCAGCAGCGAGAAGTTATTGCGCGGGTATGGCGAGAGTTCGAGACGTGTGAGATGTTTTGTTATGTTTTTAGAAGGTGTTGTAGTGGCTTTGTTTTGTGTGTGTATTTAGTCTGTAACACCCATTTGCTTTTTAAGCAAACCTATCCGTTGATTACATATATAATCCTGGGATGTCTACACGGATAGCAAAGTGTCTGCCTCTCTGACCAGTCGGCTGCGGGTTTTGAACCCGCGCCACAGACCTCTACGAAGTCCGAAGCTGCTGCTGTAACCGACTGAGCCACCGAGGCTCTATATATATATATATATATATATATATATATATATATATATATATATATATATATATATAATATATATATATATATGTATATATATATATATATATATATATATATATATATATATATATATATATGTATATATATATATATATATATATATATATATATATATATATATATATATATATATATATATATATATAAATGCTGTGATATTGAACTCTCAACAGCACTGATATAAATGTGATGAAAATATTATAATGCTCAGAAATCCATGCCGCTAACAATTCATTTTTCTTGAAGGAAAATCGTGGGTCCGTATTATTCTTTACCAACACCGTAATGTGTACATAAGTAAAAAATTAAAAATTTCATAGCTCAGAAATGTTATCCGAATAATAATGAAGATTGACTTAGTTTTCATATATATATATATATATATATATATATATATATATATATATATATATATATATATATATATATATATATTTATATATATATATATATATATATATATATATATATATATATATATATATATATATATATATATATATATATATATATATATATATATGAACAGATTTGCGTGTTTTCAGGCTTTGTTACTTGAATTACGTTTACCGACAGTGTCTTCCTCTTACCTTCTTTAGTTCCTCATTGCGTACTAAACCATAAAGCAAATCATTGTGAGATCTCCGAATAATAGTGAGTGAGCGAGGGTCTTCTGAAAAGCAGGGAACTCGAAAGGAAATTAGCAGTTGATGGCGTATGTCAGGTGGAGACCCTCGTCTCACGGGCGACTTCTTGCTTGTGCCTTTTCCTTGTTATCGGCTTTAGAGACGAGTGTCCCTTAACTGAGTAGAACGGAGGTGCTCTTGTGTATTGCTGTGAATCAACTCATTCTTTTATGAGTGAGTTTCATTAGCATATTTCCTATAACATTTTTTTCTTATCATTAAACAGAGTAGCAGTTTACACTTATCATGGTCTCCATTGTGAATTTAATTAAAGAAAATGAAAGTAGAAGGAGTATTTTCATAGCAAAAACAGCAAGTAAGACAAAGGATGTAAATGTTGAGTTTTTACAATACATTCCGAACATCATATTGCAATTACTGCCATACGCTCCAGGAGTTGTAATGTAACATTCAGTTTACCAGTATAATATCAAACTATTGCAAGCACTGTCAGCAGTTTCTAAAACTGGAACATTTTCAAGCAAAATCAAAATAGTAAACGAGGTTGCACTGGAAAATAACGACCTGAGATAATCAGGAAAAGAAACGTGAAGAGTCAATAGAGACTTTCCCAATTTCACATCGAGAGTTTTTAAGAATGGCGAGAGGAGGAGGAGGAGGAGGAGGAGGAAGAGGCGCAGATAATGTGGCCCAACTCGAGACAATTCCTCGAAAGAGCAAAGTTCATATCATATTTCATGCTACAACGGCCATAGAACTCGAGGGCCTGTGGTCTGCGTCACCTTTCGCCCTCTGAGGCGCGATAACCCTCACAGCCGTATCATGAGATCAATCTAGAGTATCAAAAGTTTTCAGAGAAGAGAGAGAGAGAGAGAGAGAGAGAGAGAGAGATATTAATACTTTCTAAATTGTTTCACCCCAGTTTGGTGAGTATTATCTTGTCGAGTGCCTCCCGTTCGCAATTTCGGTAAATACTGGTATACAGATCATTCACGTCTGGTTTTTTCGTTTTTTCCCTCATTATTCATTATTTCTTTCTCTTTAACCTGGCTGTTATTCAGAGCAGTCGAATACACACACTCACACACATACATACATATATATATATATATATATATATATATATATATATATATATATATATATATATATATATATATATATATATATATAATATATATATATATATATATATATATATATATATATATATATATATATATATATATATATATATATATATATATATATATATATATATATATATAATGTCCAGTTTTAAGCATCAATCCCCCTTGACGCTATTATTCTTAATACTTGAACTTTTCTCTCAATAGGAATCATAAAAAAAAAAAAACATAAAGTAAATTCACAATAGCATATGAGAATCAACTGAGGGGAAACAGTCACAAACAAAACCGTAAATATGACAGACCAAATACCAAAAGCTACACAGTCTTTCTCTATCGTTGTAATTCAGTGCTAAAACACAAGTCATTCTGATTTCTGGGTAGCATTCTTCCTTAGCTCTTCTCTGTGATCCCCAATCCGTAAGGACTGAACCTTGATCGGTGGGACTGACATCCTCATCAACAAAGACTCGCTGAGAAAATGATCAGATTTACTCTTTTGAACAAGTAAACAAGTAAAAAATGCGGTGATCTCGGTACAAAACATTATGAGCCGGGGCCTATGAAACTTTAACAACGGCCCGGTGGTGAAGTTGTCCTAGATCGTTGCCGGAAGCATGATTATGGCTAAGTTTAACCTTAAATAAAATAAAAACTACTAAGGCTAGATGGCTGCAATTTGGTATGGGTGATGATTGGAGAGTGGATGATCAACGTAGCAATTTGCAGCCCTTTAGCCTCAGCAGTTTTTGAGATCTGAGGGCGGACAGAAAAAGTGAGGACAGAAAAAGGGGTATTGGGAATCCAAACCCAATCACTAGGGAGAAACTAATTTTATTTGCTTAAAGACAAAATTATCGTTACAACTCAGAATGAAATGAACATTTCGCATCATTATTGCTTGCAGGAAAACAAACTTTAGGACTTTTAAACGTAGATTACTCTCCTTTTAGGCTGATTGAATAATAATCGTATCGTATTTTAGGATGTTTCTTCCGTGTATAGCAACGCATGTATTCATTATAATGTACCTTCTAGACTGTTAAGCAGTGATTTGATGCTCTCTGTTCATATTTGATATAAGATTCTGCGAGATATATAACCCTTTTGCTCCACCTTAATCGTTTTCCATAGAAAGGATACTACTGTACATTCTAGATAACATGAAAAGGCGTAACATGATATTCTAGCTAATGCAACTACCTAAACGTTGGCAAATATTTGTAGGAAGGAGATTTACTCCAGTGGTTAGGAGCAGTCTCTCTCTCTCTCTCTCTCTCTCTCTCTCTCTCTCTCTCTCTCCTCTCCTTTGCGGGGTAGTGCCGTCCGTGCACCTCATGCGGTGCACTGTAGGCATTACTTAATGTTCTTTGCAACGTGCCTTCTGCCCTAAGCTGCGACCTCTTTCGTTCCTTTTGCTGTAGCTCCTTTCACATTCACTCCCATCTTGCCATCCAACCCTCACCTAACAATTGATTTATAGCGCAACTGCGAGGTTTTCCTCCTGTTACAACACCTTTCAGACCTTTTACTATCAATTTCCTTTTGAGCGCTGAATGACCTCAGAGGTCCCATTGCTTGGCCTTTGGCCAAAATTCTATATCCAGTTCAATTCTCTCTCTCTCTCTCTCTCTCTCTCTCTCTCCTCTCTCTCTCTCTCTCTCTCTCTGACTCTAAATATAGTGCCACTTCCACATAATTGAAAGGCAGATACCAGATAAGGGCAATTGAACATGAATTCCAAATCCATCCGTCTTTCTTGGAAAGCGGCTTCCTGTGAAGGAATCTCCGCCGCAGCCGCTGATTGCAAAACCGATGAAACCCTCCGACCATGAACCCACGCGGCCCAGGTTTGCAAATTGCCTCCCTCCGAAATTGTTGAGTCGTTTTCCGAATTTCTAAGATGACTGGAATCCTTTAACCGGAAGCTAGGATTACGGGTTTGAAGGAAAATATTGACCTAACGTCGCTCTGTAAAAGGGCAGTTTTTAGGGGGGCAATTTTTCATATTTATCTTCTACCAAAGGGGTGGTTTTTTATGTTTATCTTTTAGGAAACATGATTTTGATTAGAAATAGCGCTGATCCTTCCTTCTGGATAAACTCGGGTTTGGAAAATGAAATATTTCATTTTTCGTATTCCAATCTAAATACATTTCTTTATTATAATTATGTAGTTGTGTACGGTGTACTTTTATTCCAACGGTACAGCGACCGTTTTCCCTATGGTAATATTATATCTGGTAACCGTCCGTCATATCATACTTCCTTGCATACGTAGGAATACATATATTGTACTAAAAGAAATAATCTAGAATAATTTGGATAATATATACTCTCGCGTCCATACATTTATTCCTCTCCTCTTTCTCCTTTCTCTCATCAGACAATATGCTGACAATCAGGTGTTAACGAAACGAGGCCTTCATGAATATTATTATTATTATTATTATTATTATTATTATATTATTATTATTATTATTATTATTATTACTCAAAATGTGTATACATTCTTACGGAAAGCTCAGAAAAGTCGCGAAATTACTTAACAAGTTTCCAGTTCAGAAGTAGATTTGATGTGCATCGGAATACTAGAGAAACCTTTCGTTTGTATTTGGGTTTTGGACGCTTGAGA
>JANJGK010008217.1:0-20000 GCA_039081455.1 Macrobrachium rosenbergii
CCACCATCGACAAATAAATTATAATAACCCCCAAATACTAATGTTAATTTTCAGGGCTTCAACCCCGAACATAAAAATTCTAATTTAATTTTTTCTACTCCGTTACTTATCAACCAACAACAAACAGTTAATATTTACCCACAAAGACTATCAGATATTTAATTACAGTGCATGAGTCCCATATGACACGTTTTAATTATTAATAACAAATATATATCCACCCCACTGGATCCAGTACTTGAATCTCGCTGAGGAATCCTGAATAAATTTCTCTAAGTATTCTGTGTAGTAACAATAAGTATATCATCAAAACAATTATAACATACAATTCCATCTCTCAAGTCCCGCATGACAAATTAAAGGTGCGGAATTTCTTCAAAGATATAATTCATCAAAAATACATAATACTATTCACCCGCGCGTTCCTAATCTTCAATCCAGTACCTAAATCCCATACAGATCCATTTGTCATGACTCAAATTTCTTGAGAATTTCCTCAAGTATACAATATTCATAAAAATTAAATATACTCCGCGCTGAATTCCCCAGGACAGGTTCGCTCCTAACGGCGAATTTCTTCAAATATTCCCCGGCTACAAAGCGCATCGGACCTCACAGGGTTAATATACCATTTTAATTCAGTAACTGGAGGCCAAGGACGACTTGGGAGTGCACATGAAAACCTCTGATACTAATATCCCCTCGACTGTTCACCTCCCAAATAATCCCTGGTGGTCCGGAATAACTTATCATATTTTCACACCCCAAATCCCCGGGCCAAGAGCAATTTTCCAGGCTGAAGAACCCGACTTCAGTATAATGGCATTTAAGAATCTATATTCGAGAGGGAGATTACTTCCTCCCTTTTCACTGGGAGGTTATTTCCTCCCCCTTCCGTCTCTCTCTCTCTCTCTCTCTCTCTCAAGATGCCAGCAGGCAGTTTGCTCGGCAGTTTCACGCAGAGAGACTTAAGTTTATTTTTAGGATGGATATTCGCGCTTTGCAAATATCATCGCTGCCAAACTGCATTGAGTTTTTTCTTCTTCGCTTCCGCTTTCTCTCTCTCTCTCTGAGAGGGTAAACATGCTCCTCTCAAAACCGGAGTACTATCTTTCACTAAAAATCAAGCTACACGACTCTCTCTCTCTCTCTCTCTCTCTCTCTCTCATCAAAGAAGATAACCATACTTCTCTCATTGAGCGTAAATAAGAGAATCTGTATTTCACTTTCACTAATATTAAAACAGCTGAGTACTATCACTCACATAAGATTACAACCAAAAAAACAGCTCTCTCTCTCTCTCTCTCTTCTCTCTCTCTCTCTCTCTCTCTCGATTAAAAAAGGAAAGAAATGTAACCAGAAAATGTTTAAAGTAAAAAAAATAAACAATAAAAGGAATTCAGGAAGTTAATCTCTCTCTCTCTCTCTCTCTCTCTCTCTCTCTCTCTCTCTCTCTCTCTCTCTCTCTCTCTCTCTCTCTGTCTACAGAAAATGTTAAAGTAAAAAAAATAAGCAATAAAAGGAATTCAGGAAGTTAATCTCTCTCTCTCTCTCTCTCTCTCTCTCTCTCTCTCTCTCTCGATTAAAAAAGGAAAGAAATGTACCACAGAAAATGTTTAAAGTAAAAAGAATAAACAATAAAAGGAATTCAGGAAGTTAATCTCTCTCTCTCTCTCTCTCTCTCTCTCTCTCTCTCTCCTCTCTCTCTCTCTCTCTCAATAAAAAAGAAGGAAAGAAATGTACCTTAGCAAATGCGTAAAGTAAAAACAATAAAAGAAGGAATTCAAGATAAGTTAATCTCTCTCTCTCTCTCTCTCTCTCTCTCTCTCTCTCTCTCTCTCTCTCACTCTCTCAATAAAAAAGAAAGAAATGTACCGTAGCAAGTGCTTAGAGTAAAAAGAAAAAAAAAAAAAGAATTTAAGAAGTTAACAACCCCCCCCCCCCCGCTCTCTCTCTCTCTCTCATTAAAAAGAATGAAAGAAACGTAACCACAGCAAATGCTTATAGTAATAAAAGAAAAAAAGAAAGAAAAAAGGATAAAAAACGAATTCAAGAAAAGTTAATCTCTCTCTCTCTCTCTCTCTCTCTCTCTCTCTCTCTCTCTCTCAATAAAAGAATGAAAGAAACGTACCATAGCAAATGCTTAAAGTAAGAAAAAAGGAAAAAAAGAAGAAAAAAAAAGGAATTTAAGAAGTTAACAACTTTTCTGGGCGGCCCTCGATTCGAAACAGCACAATTTCACTGAATTGGCATCACCACTCTTGCGTTATCGTGCGAAAAGCAATTCCTGGGAATGCATGTACACAAACTTTCAGGGTGAAAAAAAAAGGGAAAATGTTGAATACGGGGTCAGTTAACGCATTGGACTTACTACGTTGGTGCGCGCGGGCAAGCACGCGCTTCCAGTCATTACGACAACATGCTCTGTATTGTACTATCACTTGTTCCTTATCTGACGACTGCCGCGCAAAATTTAAATTTAAAGTAAAATTTACAAGTGTAAACAATTTAATGAATGTAGGGACCTGAGGTAATTTTTGATTTGTGTAGGTGTATCCATGACGTACTAAGATTACATCAGTGAAGTGTTAACCTACCACATACATGTTTGGTAATTTTATTGTGCACAAAATATATAAAAAAAGGAAACACTATGTTTTGCTTTTAATGATTTTTGTAATTAAAAACAATGCACTTTTGTATAAGTTTATGTTACTTTATAATGTATTGTATATTTTGTCGTTAAATTAACTAACTAATGAACTAACTATAGCAAAAAAGTCAAAAACAGACACGAACAAAAAATAAACTAAAGGTTGCTTGAACACTCCTGCTTTCAATTGACTCGGACTCCTGCACCGAATATATCTGAACGTACGCGTCTTCGTGCGCGTCCACACACACACAAACACGCATCAGTAACAGAAACATTACTCCATAATAGAAGAGATAAAAAAAATACACTCTCAACTATTTGTTTTTTTTGTGTGTGTAACGTTTCGTGGCAAATCCTACAACACAAGAGACCATAATCACATGCCTGACAGAGTTATGTTCCCACAACAGCAACGGCAACAAGGACAACGAAAGCAGAACCAGCAAGAACAACGCGTTCCTTCTTTCTTGCAGTTCCAGTTGAATCCATTAGCACGGCTCAGTCCACCTCAGCATTTACACTCACGGCTGCCTCCTACTTTCCAATAGTAAATAAGGCTTAATATACGAAGAACAATAAAGCAAAACAGAGAGAGAGAGAGAGAGAGAGAGAGAGAGAGAGAGAGAGAGAGAGAGAGAGAGATGCCAGGGAGATATAGATAGTCTATTCAAACTAAAGAGAGAGAGAGAGAGAGAGAGAGAGAGAGAGAGAGAGAGGGGCGGGGAGACGTATTACAACTAAAGCACAAGTGAAATGCCAGGGAGATATAGATAGTCTATTCAAACTAGAGAGAGAGAGAGAGAGAGAGAGAGGAGAGAAGAGAGAGAGAGAGAGAGAGAGAGAGAGAGACTTACAGAAAATAAGCAAAGAGAATAGCGAAATCAGCGAGAGAGAGACGCTGAGCAAGAAAGATGGTAATGTTGACAAAGAAATAATATATATATATATATATATATATATATATATATATATATATATATATATATATATATATATATATATATAAATGTATACATATGTATATATATATATATATATATATATATATATATATATATATATATATATATATATGTAAAGAAAGTAAAAGGTTTTGAAATATTTCCTTCGAACTTACTGTAATGCACAATGGCAGTGTGAGGTGGAGGGGGGGGTTATGAAAGTCGTAGGGGAGGTTGGGGGGAGTTGTACACGTTAGGAGGTTAGGGAAAATACAAAGGGAGAGGAAAGAGAAGAAGAAAGGTAAAGGGAAGGGAGGTTCAATGAAAGGTAAAAGGTTGTGGGAAAGGTGAAGGGAAGCATTATAAGGTAAATGGGAAAAAAGATAAAGGAAAGGGTTTTTTGGAAAGGTAAAAGAAAGGGTTTGAAAAGAAAAGAAAAAGGGTTGTTGGAAAGGTAATGGGGAGGTGAAAGGGTTAAAGAAAAAAGAGGGGTTACCATAAAGGTAAAAGGAAACAATTAAATACGAGAAGGGTTACCGGAAATGTAAGGGAAAGGGATAAAAACACAGAAGGAAGGAAAGGAAGGATGAAAAGATAAGGACAGGAAAAATTGGGAAAAGAGAAAGTCAATGAGAAAGAGAAAGGTGAAAAGTGTCCTAAAAATCTTCCGTTAAAATTGTTGCAAAAATTTAATTTTCTTTTTATTTGTTACGATCATTTTCTTTTTTTTTTTTTTTAGATGATTTTGAAAATTGAATTTGTTAAGCAACGGGAAAAGAAAAGGTAGAATGAAAGGTAATGAGATGAGGCGAGGGATGAAAAGGTAAATGATGGGTAATCTTACCTTTGAGGTGATAGGAAGAAGAAACTGGCCAAGAGAAGGAAGAAAAAGATGGTATACTATGGAAAGTAAAATTGAAAATTAACCTAGTCAAGGGAATAAAGGAAAGTATATATATCAGTATGTATATATATATATATATATATATATATATATATATATATATATATATATAATATATATATATATGTATATATACTATATATATGTGTATATATATGTGTGTGTGTGTGTGTGTGGAGAGACAGACAGACAGACGCAATCTACTCAAGTCCCCCCTCCTAACAAAAGTACCATCAGAGATTAAACCACAGCAAAACAACATTAACAACATTCCTTATCCCATTCAAAAAGCCCTCTACTCCCCTAATGCAAATCTTTCACAAATAATCTCTCTCTCCCTCTCTCTCTCTCTCTCTCTCTCTCTCTCTCTCTCTCTCTCTCTCTCTCTCTCTCTGAAGTTGATATTATGGTAAAACATACAAGAAGAGTGTCCAGCCGGGTAGCAATATTATGAGAGAGAGAGAGAGAGAGAGAGAGAGAGAGAGAGAGAGAGAGAGAGAGAGAGAGAGAGAGAGAGAGAGATTAGCTTCACAGGGGTTGGGAGGGTGCGGGGAATGATATCAGAGAGAGAGAGAGAGAGAGAAGAGAGAGAGAGAGAGAGAGAGATTACCTTCAACCTCCTTGGGGAAGGGAAGGTGGAGGTGGGGGTAGAGGTCGGGGCGGGGGAATGATATCACACGCAAGCACACACACAAACGCGCGTGCACGCAGCATAATGTCTCCCTACGCAAAAACACTTGACAAAGTAAAGGAATTAAGGAGATCATCTCTATGCACCGTCACGCCCTCAGCCCGCCTCGTCAATATTCATGAGAGACTGCTCCTACGGATATCTGCGTATACTTCATAACACACTGCGTAAATAAGCCCCCGTTTCTTATGGCAGACTTACAGGCTCGCAGCAGGATGTATTACGAGATGGTATTTCACCCTCCTCCCCCCATTTTTCTTTGTTATTAATTACTGATATGATGGCCAAGCGTGAGGTTCAGGAGGCGAAGTTGTTTATTTGTATGTGTATATATATACATGTATGTATATATACACATTTATATACAGTATATATATATTTTACATATATATATATAGAAAGATAGGGAAAAAGGGCCTATTTTCATAGCATACTTTCTATTAAAATAGGTCTTTTTATACATTTTCTACGTATACAGTGAGCTTATGTACGATACTTTCTACATTAGCTCACTGTACATGTATAAAATGTATGACAGGAAAAGGAAGATATATATATATATATATATATATATATATATATATATATATTATATATATATATATATATATATATTTAGAAAATACTTCTCACGAAATCCAATTTTTTTGCATTAATATTCATGTGATATAACACGTGTCTGTGTGTGTGTATGTGTGTGTGTGTGCGTGCGCGTGTATATGTGACGAGAGAGAGAGAGAGAGAGAGAGAGAGAGAGAGAGAGAGAGAGAGAGAGAGAGAGAGTTCCAACTAACACTTTTCATGAAGGAAGGGCTTATTTGCATAAATAAAGAGTACTCCGGAGGGGTAAAACTGTAAACAAGACCATTTTCCATATACATAAAAATACGAGAGGGCTTCTTTACAAAGACTTTCGCCTAACAGTCACGTTTCCCGTCAGGTTTTTTGCGCATGCGTAATGAATGAATGTTTAACACGTACTTTGTGCCAAGGCGTCCCTGCAAATAAGACATGTAGGTATGTATGCAACAAGTCTGCATATATGCTTACAATACATGGTCAGAAAATATAAAAACTCAAATACAAATAAGAATATATATATATATATATATATATATATATATATATATATATATATATATATATATAATATATATAATATATATATATATATATATATATATATATATATATATATATATATATATATATATATATATATATATATATATATATATATATATATATATATATATATATATATATATATATATATATATATATATATATCACAAACATACATACATACACACACATACATGATACGTATCTTGAAGCTAAAATGAGAATGAGAATGATCAGTATACCTTACCTGCTGAGATAAGTTCTTCACTGGAGGGGTAGGTAGAGCTCTCGGCTAGCACGCTGTTGGCCCAGCGTTCGACTCTCCGACCGGCCAATGAAGAATCAGAGGAATTTACTTCTGGTGGTAGTAATTCATTTCTCGTCATGATGTGGTTCGGATTCCACAATAAGCTGTAGGTCCCGTTGCTAGGTAACCAGTTGGTTCTTAGCCACGTAAAATAAATCTAATCCTTCGGGCCACCCCTAGGAGAGCTGTTAATCAGCTCAGTGGTCTGGTTAAACTAAGATATACTTTTTTTAACCTGTTCAGATAGAGGAATTTAACATCAAAACGGCCAAAGTGAAAGCAATATGGAAGCCATTTCCATGCATGCGCAAAGGAGAGGAGCCTTGACGTTGCTGACGATGCTTCTGCAATTGACAAGATTCTGAAAACCTTCTTTCAGAGAATAAATCCTTCATTCTGCAGTCACGTGCCAGATAGGTCTGTAAATGTTCTTTCTTTCTTTTATTTTTTTTCTAGAACAACTTCCTCGCGAAAAAAATTGCCCTGCACGCTCAAAAAAGTGTAAAATTTGACGAATTCGACGGCGCAATAGGACAAGTTACATAGGAAACAACGCCTTATACCAGACTGGATTAAATAAATATTTAATGTGAATTTTATGGTGCATGGCGCCTAAGAATGGCAAATTCACTAATCGAGAATTCGATAAGAGCTCGGAGACTTTCGCTAGGTTCTACACGGAAAATATTAATAATTCAGTGAATACTTTTGATACTTACTGACAACAGAAAAAAATACCCAATTGTTGGTTGCAGTTACAATATGAAATATTTAGGGATGGGGCTGTTATGTTGCGAAGCATAACATGACACTCGTTGGTTGACATGTACGAATTAGAGGAAGGAATAATAACATATTAAATACACTGTTTATCTGTGCTTTTGCATTTACTGTATACTGTTTGTCTGTGCTTTTGCATTTTTCTTATACTGTTTATCTGTGCTTTTGCATTCACTGTATACTGTTTATCTGTGCTTTTGCATTTTCTGTATACTGTTTATCTGTGCTTTTGCATTTACTGTATACTGTTTGTCTGTGCTTTTGCATTTTTCTTATACTGTTTATCTGTGCTTTTGCATTTACTGTATACTGTTTATCTGTGCTTTTGCATTTACTGTATACTGTTTATCTGTGCTTTTGCATTTACTGTATACTGTTTGTCTGTGCTTTTGCATTTACTGTATACTGTTTGTCTGTGCTTTTGCATTTTTCTTATACTGTTTATCTGTGCTTTTGCATTTACTGTATACTGTTTATCTGTGCTTTTGCATTTACTGTATACTGTTTATCTGTGCTTTTGCATTTACTGTATACTGTTTATCTGTGCTTTTGCATTTACTGTATACTGTTTGTCTGTGCTTTTGCATTCACTGTATACTGTTTATTTGTGCTTTTACATTTACTGTATACTGTTTATCTGTGCTTTTGCATTTACTGTATACTGTTTGTCTGTGCTTTTGCATTTTTCTTATACTGTTTATCTGTGCTTTTGCATTTACTGTATACTGTTTATCTGTGCTTTTGCATTTACTGTGTACTGTTTATCTGTGCTTTTGCATTTACTGTATACTGTTTATCTGTGCTTTTGCATTTACTGTATACTGTTTATCTGTGCTTTTGCATTTACTGTATACTGTTTATCTGTGCTTTTGCATTTACTGTATACTATCTGTGCTTTTGCATTTACTGAATACTGTTTATCTGTGCTTTTGCATTTTTCTTATACTGTTTATCTGTGCTTTTGCATTTACTGTATACTGTTTAGCTGTGCTTTTGCATTTACTGTATACTGTTTATCTGTGCTTTTGCATTTACTGTATACTGTTTATCTGTGCTTTTGCATTTATTGTATACTGTATATCTGTGCTTTTGCATTTACTGTATACTGTTTAACTGTGCTTTTGCATTTATTGTATACTGTTTATCTGTGCTTTTGCATTCACTGTATACTGTTTATCTGTGCTTTTGCATTTACTGTATACTGTTTATCTGTGCTTTTGCATTTACTGTATACTGTTTGTCTGTGCTTTTGCATTTTTCCTATACTGTTTATCTGTGCTTTTGCATTTACTGTATACTGTTTATCTGTACTTTTGCATTTACTGTATACTGTTTGTCTGTGCTTTTGCATTTTTCCTATACTGTTTATCTGTGCTTTTGCATTTACTGTATACTGTTTGTCTGTGCTTTTGCATTTTTCCTATACTGTTTATCTGTGCTTTTGCATTTACTGTATACTGTTTATCTGTGCTTTTGCATTTACTGTATACTGTTTGTCTGTGCTTTTGCATTTTTCCTATACTGTTTATCTGTGCTTTTGCATTTACTGTATACTGTTTATCTGTACTTTTGCATTCATTGTATACTGTTTATCTGTGCTTTTGCATTTACTGTATACTGTTTGTCTGTGATTTTGCATTTTTCTTATACTGTTTATCTGTGCTTTTGCATTTACTGTATACTGTTTAGCTGTACTTTTGCATTCATTGTATACTGTTTATCTGTGCTTTTGCATTTACTGTATACTGTTTATCTGTGCTTTTGCATTCACTGTACACTGTTTATCTGTACTTTTGCATTTACTGTATACTGTTTATCTGTGCTTTTGCATTTACTGTATACTGTTTATCTGTGCTTTTGTATTTATTGTATACTGTTTATCTGTGCTTTTGCATTCACTGTATACTGTTTATTTGTGCTTTTACATTTACTGTATACTGTTTATCTGTGCTTTTGCATTCATTGTATACTGTTTATCTGTGCTTTTGCATTCATTGTATACTGTTTATCTGTGCTTTTGCATTCATTGTATACTGTTTATCTGTGCTTTTGCATTTACTGTATACTGTTTATCTGTGCTTTTGCATTTATTGTATACTGTTTGTCTGTGCTTTTGCATTTTTCTTATACTGTTTATCTGTGCTTTTGCATTTACTGTATACTGTTTATCTGTGCTTTTGCATTCATTGTATACTGTTTATCTGTGCTTTTGCATTTACTGTATACTGTTTATCTGTGCTTTTGCATTCACTGTATACTGTTTATCTGTGCTTTTGCATTCACTGTACACTGTTTATCTGTACTTTTGCATTTACTGTATACTGTTTATCTGTGCTTTTGCATTTACTGTATACTGTTTATCTGTGCTTTTGTATTTATTGTATACTGTTTATCTGTGCTTTTGCATTCACTGTATACTGTTTATTTGTGCTTTTACATTTACTGTATACTGTTTATCTGTGCTTTTGCATTCATTGTATACTGTTTAGCTGTGCTTTTGCATTTACTGTATACTGTTTATCTGTGCTTTTGCATTTACTGTATACTGTTTATCTGTGCTTTTGCATTTACTGTATACTGTTTATCTGTGCTTTTGCATTTACTGTATACTGTTTATCTGTGCTTTTGCATTCATTGTACACTGTTTATCTGTGCTTTTGCATTTACTGTATACTGTTTATCCGTGCTTTTGCATTCATTGTATACTGTTTATCTGTGCTTTTGCATTTACTGTATACTGTTTATCTGTGCTTTTGCATTCACTGTATACTGTTTATCTGTGCTTTTGCATTCACTGTATACTGTTTATCTGTGATTTTGCATTCACTGTATACTGTTTATCTGTGCTTTTGCATTTACTGTATACTGTTTATCTGTGCCTTTGCATTTATTGTATACTATTTATCTGTGCTTTTGCATTTTTTCTTATACTGTTTATCTGTGCTTTTGCATTTACTGTATACTGTTTGTCTGTGCTTTTGCATTTACTGTATACTGTTTATCTGTGCTTTTGCATTCACTGTATACTGTTTATCTGTGCTTTTGCATTTACTGTATACTGTTTATCTGTGATTTTGCATTCACTGAATACTGTTTATCTGTGCTTTTGCATTTACTGTATACTGTTTGTCTGTGCTTTTGCATTTACTGTATACTGTTTTTCTGTGCTTTTGCATTTACTGTATACTGTTTGTCTGTGCTTTTGCATTTTTCTTATACTGTTTATCTGTGATTTTGCATTTTCTGTATACTGTTTATCTGTGCTTTTGCATTCATTGTATACTGTTTATCTGTGCTTTTGCATTTACTGTATACTGTTTATCTGTGCTTTTGCATTCACTGTATACTGTTTATCTGTGCTTTTGCATTCACTGTATACTGTTTATCTGTGCTTTTGCATTTACTGTATACTGTTTACCTGTGCCTTTTCAATCACTGTAAACTGTTTATCTGTGCTTTTGCATTTTTTGTATACTGTTTATCTGTGCTTTTGCATTTATTGTATACTGTTTATCTGTGCTTTTGCATTTTCTGTATACTGTTTATCTGTGCTTTTGCATTCATTGTACACTGTTTATCTGTGCTTTTGCATTTACTGTATACTGTTTATCTGTGCTTTTGCATTTATTGTATACTGTTTATCTGTGCTTTTGCATTTTCTGTATACTGTTTATCTGTGCTTTTGCATTCATTATACACTGTTTATCTGTGCTTTTGCATTCATTGCATAATGTTTACACGTGCTTTTGCATTCATTGTATTTAGTGTCCTACCAAGGAAAGATGATGAAATGAAAATATGAAATTTCGTGCCCACAAACATTTTAAAAACTACATATCAAACCTGATGAGCAGAGATAGATATATTTCACTTCACCAACCTGGGTCAAAAAAAAAAAAGGGTGAATCGGTCGCAAATGAAAGAAAGAGCGCTTTCTCTCCGGAACTATCAGAGTTTCATTGATGCTGGGCAATTTCTAACGACCAAATAGGTCATAAATCTGTCTCGTAATCGGACGGCACAAGTCGTTATCATAATTGGGAAAATGCCAAATGACCTCTGGACAAGATACGGAAATGACTAAAAAGCCGAGTTTAAATCTAACTTCGCCCTCTATTTCATTTCTCTTTATTTGACTCCCTCACATGCACGCTCTTTCTCTCTCTCTGTTTTCTGATTTTTCTCTCTCTCTGTTTCCCCCCCCCCCTTTCTCTCTCTCTCTCTCTCTCTATCTGTTTTTCTCTGTTTTTTCCTCTCTCTTTGTTTTCTCTTTCTCTTTCTCTGTTTCCCCCCAACCCCCCCCCCTCTCTCTCTCTCTCTCTCTCTCTCTCTCTCTCTCTCTCTCTCTCTCTCTCTCCATTCGCAGACGAGGCACACTATTCATCCTGGGTAACTGGCCATTCTCCTTTCCCCAGTCACCATTCGTTATATTTCCTTTTTCCCCGGGACCCCGAGCATTACAGACAGACGCTTTCAAGGCTCGAAATGGGACGAAAATGAATGGTTTAAAAGGCCGCTGCAATACATAACATCTGCTCTAATAACAGGCAAGGTTAGACCGAAACAGAAACTACAAGTGAAGGCATCGCTTTCCTTCAGGTTTTTTTTTTTTCTTGAAATGCAATTCAGTCATTCATTACAGTCGGGAATAACAGCGGAACGTCATTTCATTATCTTTTCTTGGTAGGACGTTAATTACAATGCACGCAAAAGCACAGGTGAACAGCATACCATGAATGCAAAGCACAAATAAACAATACACAATGAATGCAAAAGCACAAAAAAACAGTATACAAATGAATGCAAACGCACAGATAAACAGTATATAATAAATGCAAAAGCACAGATGAAAATTATACAATGAATGCAAAAGGACGGATGAACAGTATATTAAATACAGTTTTAGTTTTCTGTAAAAGAAAACTATTGAGATGGCTATTTGTCTGTTGGTCCGAGCATTTTCTGTCCGCCCTCAGATCTTTAAAACTACTGAGGCTAGAGGGCTGCAAATTGGTTATGTTGATCATCCACCCTCCAATCATCAAACATACCAAATTGCAGCCCTCTAGCCTCAGTAGTTTTTATTTTATTTAAGGTTAAGGTTGGCCATGGATCGTGCGTCTGGCACCGCCGAGTCCAATTCCGGAGGTGTCGCCGACGCACCTTCACTTGACCGCATCTGGGAAGCAATTGAGCGCTGCCCGGTCGTGGCTGAGAGTTTCATACAGCATTATACGCCGTACAGAAAACTGAATTGCGCCAAAAAAACTTCGGCGCATTTTTTACTTGTTTATTCCTTCTTTATTCCTTCCTCTGATTCGTACATGTCAACCAAAGAGTGTCATGTTTCGCTTTGCAACATGACAGTTCCATACCTAAATATATACATAATGTAAAACTTTAAAATGATTATTACAACCTTTTAAATCAAAACTGAATAAAAAAAGGTGCTTAAGTTTGTAAGGTGGTTGAAAATAGTCATTAAAATAGATGTAAAAAAAAGCTCTTTCCACTGTCGGCCTGATGAGCTGTTTTTGCAAGAACTTCATTTTCTTTATATCAGGTCTACCAAATTTATCTATTAATTCTCCGCCACCTCTCTCTCTCTCTCTCTCTCTCTCTCTCTCTCTCTCTCTCTCTCTCTCTCTCTCTCTCTCTCTCTCTCTCTGTGTGTGAAAAACATTTATCTTGTGTAGTCAACAACTAAATTCGTGCTAGCATGACGCTTCTGCAACATCGGTATTCACAAGCCGTGGTGCTTCAAACAACAACAATAACAACAACAACAACAACAACAACAACAACAACAACAACAATAATAATAATAATAATAATAATAATAATAATAATAATAATAATAATAATGAATTCTGCAGGCACTGTGTAATCATAAATATACCCCAATAATAATAATAATAATAATAATAATAATAATAATAATAATAATAATAATAATAATTACGAATTCTGCAGGCACTAGGTAATCATTAAAAAACAACAGAAAGTCCAATATACAGCCAGAGTATTCCTGAAAGAAATAGTACATCATTACTAAGTCACAAGTATAACAAGGAAAGACATGAACCTGTCTACGAAGATTAGGAACCACTAAATTTCGGGGACTGGGGGCCACGTTGGTAGGCGTTACCTATCAGACCCCTAAAGCATCCTTACGTACAAAGGGGATCGAATCCGCCACCAGTTGCGTCATCGCCGGGTGCCCCCCCCCCCCCCCCCCCCGCGAGTGTTGCCATCCAGAGGGCCCATGATTATGCACCTCTCACCTCCCAAAAAAGACTGAAAGCAACTGCCTGCGACATCCATTGGAATGCATGACAGCGAACCCTAAAGCATCCTTACCTACAAAGGGGATCGAATCCGCCACCAGTTGCGTCATCGCCGGGTCCCCACCCACCCCGCCCCCCACCCCTGGAGTGCTGCCACCCAGAAGGCCCCTGATTATGCACCTCTCACCTTCCAAAAAAGGACTGAAAGCAATTGCTCGCGACTTCCATTGGAATGCATGACGGTGACGAAGAATGGAGTCATCTGCCTGGGTGAGATTCCAGCCAAGCACGACGACAGGTCTGACGAGCGATGAATAATTTGCCTGAGGAAAAATTCTCGCGTTGTAGGAGTGTCTGAAGGAGGCTATGAATGCCTCTTCTCATTAGCATGATGGTTTTTTTTTTCCATTAAATGGCCCTTAGGTCAGCACGAGCGGGCCCTAGCCTCTAGGGGCGGCCCGTAAGGTGTGGTACGATGGGAACGTGTATAAGGCCTGGTGTGGACCTCCGAACTCATTGAACCAACCAAGACATTAGCGTGAAGGTAATGTGACTTCATATGGGTGGCAAATTCAAGGGCGACGAGGAAAACTCATAAAACTTGGTCAAGGGTGATCTAGGAATGCAAGAAATGAATGATTAACAAATAACAGGTACATTGTTGAAAAATGTATATAAAACCGAAAATAGGCTGCGAAGAATTTCGCAAGAGGATTCCTGGGGGAAAGTTCCGAAACGTATGAAGGAAATACGAGTTAGCCATTTTCAAGGGAAACTCTAAGACAATTTTAAAGAACCGAAAAACTCTAGGAACGGGAGGTCTATCAGAGTTGAAAGGAAAACTGAGAGTAAAAAGGTTTTCAAGGTTTAACAAGAAGAAAGATAATATGAACAGAGGTACAATAAAAGGAATGAAAGAGGTTGCAGACAGGGGCCCAAGGGACGCTGCAAAGAACCTCAAGTAACGCCTACAGTGCACCGTGTAAGGTGCACTAACGGCACTACTCCTTACGGCGAAAAAACTCTAGGGTTTCCATGGAAAGTGTCTATGAAGGTAATGAAAAACAAGAGTTGATTAAAGGCAATAAAATAGAGCTTTCATCGAACAAAGAAAAGAAACAGCGATTATATTTATTCCTCTAGGGTAAAATCCCTCTGATCAACACTTTCCAAAAAAAAATAAATAAAAAATAACTCGGGGATTCCTGGAACAACTAGACGAAGAAAGACAAAGAATGTGGAAAATACATTTCCTGGAATACATGAGGTAAATGACAGAGAGAATGTTCTTGGGGAGGTTTCTTGAATACTTAAAAAAGACTAAGAAAGTCTGGACGAAACTGCATGTGGGAAGGGGGGGGGGAATTCTTAAAATCTATGAACCGGCGAAGGTTGGTGAATATTCCGATTTGTAAAAGAGTGATCCTGAAAAAAAAATGAAGCAACTGACAGACAAATGAGACGCCATAGGAGGTGCACTGTAGGCATTACTCAAGATCCTCTGTAGCGTCCCTTCGGCTCCTAGCTGCAACTTCTTTCCTTCCTTCTTCTGTACCTCCGTTCATATTCTCTTTCTTCCTCTTGACTTTCCACCCTCTTTAACGGTTGTTTCACGGTGCAACTGCGAGGTTTTTCTCCTGTTACACCTTTAAAACCCTATTTACTGCTTGGTCTTTTGCCTAAATTCTACACCAAAAAATTTAAAAAAACATTAATTTCTCCTTTACCGTGGTCAGTCTCGACATTTAGGTAACTCGACTGACCACTTGGAGTAATTTCAAAACTGCTCCAGAGAAAAGCATAAATTTAACATTTAACAGACAGAAGCAATTTATATTTATGTACTACATGCAGAATAATAATCAACAACATCTACAATGGCTTACAAAATAAGCTCTCTTGTTAAAGCATGCTAAAGGATGGCAGCTGATAAGCCCACATGTAATCCTGAGTCCTGACAGGAGCAATAAAATCTCTCATTGAAATTTCAAATCCCAATCGACATTCACACGGCTAAAACTTACATGAAGTGGAGGTAAACTGTTACTGCTGAGACAGTTATGCAGAAAGATCACAAGTTCTTAATAATATGTCACTACTTTTACTACTTTACTTATCATTTTATTTCATATACTTCCATAACCTATAATCCCACAAGTAGTTACATACTTTAAATATGCAGACTGGGGTATATAATTACAAGTACACACAATGACGAAAGTTGAAGGTAAAGTTGGACTAAGAACAGCTCCTTGACCCTATGAGAGAGAGAGAGAGAGAGAGAGAGAGAGAGAGAGAGAGAGCATGATCAGTATGCTAGACGCCAACTTAAACACAACTTAGGAGGGAGTATCCTTCAATGGTCCCGTGTTCGAAAGCTACATTTCTTTAAACCTTGGAAGACTTTTTTTTTTTCTTTACCAGCAACAGTTTCAGGCTCTGCTCAGAAAGACAGCTTCAGTGCGGCTGTCAGTGTAAATCAGTTTCATTCACTGGACTACTCTCATGTGAATAATTTGGAGCACAATGCGTCAGCATATATAAGACGATTTTATATATGTAACGTGTTCACAAGCTAACGTGAAAATGCATAGTATCTTTCACACACAAAAAAAAAAAAAAATATATATATATATATATATATATATATATATATATATATATATATATATATATATATGTGTGTGTGTGTATGTATATATATATATATATATATATATATATATATATATATATATATATATATATATCCACAGCATCAAAGCACCCCCAGTTAGTACTGATGGAATTATATAAACGACCTCTGGGTAATGGCGAAAGCAATAACCCCCTCCCCCCTCCCCCCAACCAAACTCTAGCAAACAAGGTAAATGGCCCCAACATCTAAATCTATTCTACAAATGCGCGAACGCTTCCAAACATTTGGGAATTAGATTTCCGCGTCCTTCGTCGTCCCTCCGCAGTGCCGGGGAAAATAATTGTCGAGCCTTAAACATTTTCCCTTCGACATATTCAATATTCTTCTTCTGCCTGGCATCGACTTTCGCATTATGCAGCTCGGCGGCGGCGACGACGCTGAAGAGCTCTCGGTGGAAGTAGTGGACGATAATGTGGATACACCCAAGGTCCTTCAAACATACTCTGTTCGAAGGACCTT
The DNA here is from genome assembly GCA_039081455.1 of Macrobrachium rosenbergii. Taxonomy (NCBI): domain Eukaryota; kingdom Metazoa; phylum Arthropoda; class Malacostraca; order Decapoda; family Palaemonidae; genus Macrobrachium; species Macrobrachium rosenbergii. The sequence goes on from JANJGK010008217.1 coordinate 16,849, forward strand.
GGGAACACCGAAGGTTTCCTGTTATCATTTTTGAACGCGACGACAATGTCTCTTCGAAGAGGTATTCCTGTTTTCATTTCTAAACGCGACGACGATGTCTCTTCGAAGAGGAATTCCTATTTTCATTTTTGAACGCGACGACGATGTCTCTTCGAAGAGGTATTCCTGTTTTCATTTTTAAAAGCGACGACGATGTCTCTTCGAAGAGGAATTCCTATTTTCATTTTTGAACGCGACGACGATGTCTCTTCGAATAGGTATTCCTGTTTTAATTTTTAAACGCGACGACGATGTCTCTTCGATGAGGAATTCCTATTTTCATTTTTGAACGCGACGACGATGTCTCTTCGATGAGGAATTCCTATTTTCATTTTTGAACGCGACGACGATGTCTCTTCGATGAGGAATTCCTATTTTCATTTTTGAACGCGACGACGATGTCTCTTCGATGAGGAATTCCTATTTTCATTTTTGAACGCGACGGTGATGTCTCTTCGAAGGAGGAATTCCTATTTTCATTTTTGTACGCGACGACGATGTCTCTTCGAAGGAGGAATTCCTATTTTCATTTTTGAACGCGACGACGATGTCTCTTCGATGAGGAATTCCTATTTTCATTTTTGAACGCGACGGTGATGTCTCTTCGAAGGAGGAATTCCTATTTTCATTTTTGTACGCGACGACGATGTCTCTTCGAAGGAGGAATTCCTATTATCATTTTTGAACGCTACACCGAATTCTTCTTGATCATGGAAAGGACGCTTTCTACCCTATTCCCAAGCTTGCTCCTAAAGCCTAGATTTTCGAAAGAGTGAAATCAAATCATTATACTGAACAATCCGATCGCACGGCAGCATAATAGAATGGCTCCTCGCTTTGTAACGGATGCCCCGGGGGAGATAAGCAAAGTCTCGGCGCGGAGCAGACGACAAATAAGAGAAAAGATAGGCGGAGTGACATTATCATACAGCGATCAGGAGAAGACACAAATGCAACTATTCCCCTTCGGCGTATGCCTCGAAAGGTTATCTTTGGACTCTGTTTCTGTAAGAGTCTTACAGATTTTTCATGCATTATTCACATACTGAAAAGACGAGTGGCAGTGATTCCTCAAGAGTCAGTACTTTGGGAAATAGGTCCAGGCATTAAAAATTCTACCTGTCAATAATTCATGATAAGAACTCACGTGGAAAGAAGAGTCACAAAAATCACAAATAATAGTACACTTTCACAAAGGAGTAAGTCCCCTTTTATATAATAATTTCCAGTTCCCTTTAGTCTAGCGCTCTAAGTATAATACTCTCACCCAACCCGGGGCCCCTTCACAACCACTCCCCACCCACCCCAACGAAAAATAAACTTTCGTAAATCTCAACAGACAAACACGAATACACACAGTTCAATTAATAGCTGTTTACTAGCATCCGCCCAGGGAGGTAGTTCATTAGGACAATGCCTTCGGCACGGCAACAGGAAATTGTTTACCTCGTCGTCATCAGCATTTCTGCATCCAAAGGCTTGACTGAGGTCGTGAATTGCTTTTATGTGCGTGTTTTTGCACTTTCATTTATTCCTTCTTTGCGATTCTCCTTGCATTTGGATACATTTTTATGTATTTAATGATTTACTAATTAATTTATTTTTTTTTAATAAGTGAGGTCTCTTCTTTTGTACTTCTCTTTACCTCCTCTTACTTCTTTCTAATGAACAGCATAATATTCTTTGGACGCTTGAATTCCAAGTCAATGGCCCCTTAGGTGGGCTTGTTACATATGAATAGGTTTCATCTTCTGAATAATAATAATAATAATAATAATAATAATAATAATAATAATAATAATAATAATAATAATAATAATAATTTGCGTAGATAATTTAATTAACACTGTTTCTGTAAACAGAAAAATGTACAAGTAAAAAATGCGCCGAAGTTTCTAAGGCTCAATCAAGCTTTCAGTACAGCCACTACAGCGTATAACCAAGGCCACCGAAAATAGATCTATCTTTCGGTGGTCTCGGTATAATATAGTATGAACCGCGGCCAATAAACTTTAACCACGACCCGGTGGTGGCCTATCCAATATCGTTGCAGAAGCACGATTATGGCTAACTTTAACCTTAAGTAAAATAAAAACTACTGAGGCTAGAAGAATGCAATTTGGTATGTTTGATGATTGGAGGGTGGATGATCAACATACCAATCTTCAACTCACAAAAATTAGATTCCACAACTAAAGTTAAAACATTTCATAATACTCAAGACTCAACTTACAAAAATTAGATTCCACAACCAAAGTCTAGATTCCACAACTAAAGTTAAAATATTTCATAATATTCAAGATTCAACTTACAAAAATTAGATTCCACAACTAGAGTCTAGATTCCACAACTTAAGTTAAAATATTTCATAATATTCATGACTCAACTTACAAAAATTAGATCCCAGAACTAAAGTCTAGATTTCACAACTAAAGTTAAAATATTTCATAATATTCAAGATTCAACTTACAAAAATTAGATTTCACAACTAAAGTATAGATTCCACAACTAAAGTTAAAATATTTCATAATATTCAAGATTCAACTTACAAAAATTTGATTCCGCATCTAAAATCAACTGTAAGGAATCAAAGATAATTGCCACATGCTATCTCCTCTATCATCCAATTCTTCGAAACTCCGATGACAAACAACGTATATATTCAGGTTAGTTAAATTTTTCCTAGGAGAGATTACTGTTCAAACTGCTGAATTTAATTCTCAAACATGATGTCATGTGTTTCGTATGAATTTGCATGTTATTTCTTCAGCAGCTGCAAATGCTGCTTAATGGCCTTTATCACTCTCTGCTTGAAATAATACCCTCAAAGTTACAAACCTTCACCTACTGTTTCCTTTCTGAACAAGACTTAAACACCTTTAATTCTCTTCTTCTTTCAGTTTTTCTTGGTTACCACGACTTTCCATTCTTCAATACCTATCTATCTATCTATATATATACACGTATATAACACACATAACTACCTATGTGTATATAGATTTCTGTTTCAACAGAAAATATTTCCTAGTCAGATATCTGTGTATATATACGAGGTATATATATATAATATATATATATATATATATATATATATATATATATATATATATATA
>JANJGK010008218.1:0-2500 GCA_039081455.1 Macrobrachium rosenbergii
CTGGTAAAAGTGAAGGCAGAGCGTTGTATAATTGCATAACTTGTTAGGAACTCATTGTACAGTCATAGTCATTTGCTTTCTGAGGCATTTGTTTTCCTCGTAGTTGTTGTCAGAAATCTTTCTATTTTCGTCTTCATTGTCACAGAGTTATTCTATTTGATGGTGTGGAAGTATATTATATTAGCTGTAATCTGAAGAGATATTATGATATTTGATAAAAAAGAAAATATATGTCCAGGTTTTTTAATCATTCCTTGTAATTAGATGATGCTGGGAATTTGGAGGCTATGGATTGAAAAAAGGAGAAAAAGAGGTCATTTCTGGCTGATGTTTATAAGGTATATTCATGGATCTCATTCTATGGAAGTTTTTTAGTGCATGATGCATGCTATTAAAGAGATGTAAAATACTGTGGTATGCAGCTGGAAAGAAGGGACAGTGGTTCACTGGGTCTATCCTGAAGAGCTTTCTTTACTTACATGGAAAAAGGATCAAATCATAATAAATAATGGCGACATAAAATTCAGCTCCCCGTATAGAATAAAATCTGTGAATTATCACAGCACATCCACAGAACTGCAATTCAGACACTACTGGGAAAGAACAGAATCAATTCCCTGGCTTAGATAAATGAAAAATGGACAGAAACAGAATTGGATGATAAGATAACATCAATTATTGCGGGGGAGCAGAGAATGCCCTTACATCGGAGCCGTTTCCCCTGATAAATATTTGCGTTTTATAGCCTTGTGTTCTAATAAAATTGAAAATGAAATCTGTGTTGGTTTTCCCGTTGAAATAACGATGACTCCTTAAAAAGACGACGCCTCATATAAATAATAATATTAAGGGAGCAAGGATACCAACATTTGCCCCCTAAAAATACACAATGTAAATTAGAGTGACAGGATCTTAGTGATTTATTGCAATTGATCAACATTTTACTTATTTTGTTCCCTGTCTAGTGAATACTGTAAAAATCTATAAAGTCCTTTTTGTTATATTATGGCTACTAGTGCATAATCGCAAGAAAAGCATTCTGCATTTTTGACAGAAGTTTGAGCAAATTGTATGTTGAAGCGATATAAATATTTCACCCATTCCTACGAGAATTTAGTAACATTCAAAATGAGTAATAAACCGATATATGAAAATGCCATAATGGGTACAGTTTTACAAATTTATTCGTGCATAAAAGCATAGCTTCTGCCCGAATACATTTACTCTAGTAAAACCTGACCTACTGCCTAGCTACAGAAAGAATAAAAACTGCGCAAGCTGGTAGAAAGCAAAGTCAATGGAGAGATGAAGTATACAGTAGATCCAGGAACAATCTCTCAGATGGTGAAATATGCTCTCTTTTTATCAGTGTTTTTTTCACAATTCCCGTCATTTCTCATCTGATAAAACCCTCCGCTGTGGTCTGTCCGGGCGAGTTAGAAGGTACCTTCGGGAGAAAATAAAAGGGAATATTTATAACAATAAATAAACAGCACATTTTCCAATCCACCAGACAACAAATCGCCATTTCCATACAACTTCTAACTAATCCCCCTATAAAAATTGGCAGTCTCCCTTTAAAATATATATATATATATATATATATATATATATATATATATATATATATATATATATATATATATATATATATATATATATATATATATATATGTATATATATATATATACTATTTATATATGTGTGTGTATATGAATATGTATATGTACATGTATGTATATATATATATATATATATATATATATATATATATATATATATATATATATATATATATATATATATATATATATATATATATATATATATATATATATATATATATATATATATCTGTATATATATATATATATATATATATATATTATATATATATATATATATATATATATATATATATATATATATATATATATATATATATATATTAAAGTGAGACTGCTAATTTTTATAGAGGATTAGTTAGAGCCCCGGTCCTCAACGCTAATCAGTTCCAGAACAAGCGTCAAGATTCGATTTAGTCGAATTCTGAGTCAATTTCTCCCATAAGAAATAACTGAAAATGGATTAATCCGTTCCTGACCACCATTCATTACCCCAACCTTGCCTTTTTATACAAAACATTATACAAATTACAACTAAATAAGTTCAGAGTTAAATAACTTACTGTATTAGAAGCACTTTTTACATTTTTAAATGCATACTGGCTACAACCAATGCGACCGTATTACCGATGGTAGATCAAGTGCCTTAAGCTAGGCTAGGTAGCCTACAGGCACTACCAGAATGTACTGTAACGGGCACACACAAAAACTGTTGTTAATAATAATAACATTGAAAAACAAGCCTGATTATTACAGTAAATTGATAATACAGTATTAAAAATAAAACAAATTACTGTATGTCTGTTATCATAACATTAAGAAAAATTTCCTAAGTTACGTCGGCACTCAGCAGCTTGTGGCAGGAGTGGATGTA